>CATIWQ010154531.1:0-17841 GCA_949673415.1 Euphorbia schlechtendalii
ACGATATACTTCAAAATCACGGTGATGCCGAATATTTGACGAAGGTAATAATATAACTTAAATATATTTATTTGAAATTTAAATTTATTGTCGTATTATAAGTGACATTAATTTGACGTTAGTACATTTAAGAAATTACATTTCTTTACGTATCACATTTTGTTACTTGTAGTCTTATGCAAGGAGCGAAAGTTTCATGCAGTCCGAGATTAATGAGGTGTTAGACATTTTCGCTTGTTATATGTTGACTCATCTATTAAATAGTTAGTTTGTTTTAATTTTGAAGAGTTAGGCTAAGGACTAAATGTATCAAAGTATATGTAATTGTGTGATCGATTAGAATTTGTTGTTTCATTTTTATTTTGACAAATGTAATGGAGTTTTGAGAAATATATTTGTACATTTTACGTTTTTTTACAATTCAGAGGCAGAAATGGAAACAACTAAAAATTATTAAAAAAAATGGAACTCAATTGCGGACGGTTCATTTATGTGAACCGTCCGCAAAAATAAAAAATATACGTACAGAGTAGTCCGCAATATGATTATTACGGACGGTTCTCTTAAAAGAACCGTCCGCAATAGTCACATTGCGGACGGTTCCTTTAAACGAACCGTCCGCAATAGATAAGAACCGTCCGCATTGTGACTATTGCGGACCGTTCTTTTAAAAGAACCGTCCGCAATACTTGTATTCCGGACGGTTCAAAACCATCCGTATTGCTGCTGACCAATCGTGTCGAGGCTTATGCAGACGGTTCATAACCGTTCGAAATAGCCCAACAGAACCGTCCCTAAAAGCCATTTCTGCACTAGTGATTAGAGGATTAGCCATTAAGGTTAGAGCGCCCTATTTTACCGGGAAGCTTGCCAAAGTATCCTTTGCGACCGAAGGTACTTAGCGAGTGGATCACTTGTTGCCATACCGCATAGACCCCCTCAAACCTATTTGGGGAAAGGGATAAAATGTATCTTAGTTCAACAAGAACCTCCTACGTCAACAACCCACTGACCGAACTCATATAAGGAACCATAGACACTTCCACTAGGTTTTCCAAAACGAAATGCATCTATTTTCATGCAGGAACGAACTTTAATATCCTTGTGATCTTAAGGTGAACCAAACCTAGAATTAGAAGCCTACCCCTTACGCGCGAGAGATATAAGGTCAAATGAGATATGCTATGTGCTATGTGCTCATATTCACATCACGCATTCAAACGAGCATTTCATCACGTGTGGCATCACTCTAACCACGATCTTGTGCAGACACTAATATGCACACACATATATTATAGTTACACCCGGTATTGCACTAATACCAAACACCTAGTTTCAGAAGATGCGCCGAGACATCGTCACCTAGGATTAGGACCATAGCACAGAGGCATCCCAAAGGATGCCGGAACCTTGGCCCAAATGGGACAACATACCCATCACCTCAGGAATCGTACAAAGAAGGGTATAACACACTATTTACCCGACCCCTTGTGAAACCTATAAGGATTCTGTTACCGCATGGGTAATATGGTGGAACCACCAATACCATGAGCCTTATAACAAGGCCCCGACGTCACATGGACGTCACCTTTAAAGTTCGCACTCGCTGACTTCATCATAATCAACCTGCTACATGCATGATCATTGCTCATACATATACCATGCATGATCTGATCTTCGTCTTGTGTACTTCAGCAAAGGTTTGGAGAAGGACTGATCATCGCCTTGTCAGAGTCTCTCCCATCGTGGCTAGGCAAGGGAACATTATGTCTCAACAGGAGGGTGTATAATAAATTAATGTTATTATTGTCCTTTACAATATTCTTGTATATAAATGATGAATTTCATGATTATTTTATAAGGTGAGTGTTCAAATTTGTTTCTATCCTTAAACGTTTCTTTCTTTAATATGTTTGCAATTCTACAATCATAAACATTTATTTATGAAAAATCAAAGCACTTTTTTCACAGAATTTTTTTCGTGTTTTCTTTACTATTTCGAATTTCAAGAGTTAATGTCATTTTTGCTATTTTAGATTATATTGTACCCCATACTGGTAAGAGCTGCATTTTTAAATGAAGTAACAAGAATTTGATTTACCCCTATTGTGTTACCCATTTTTTATAAGTTCAATATAATCATTTTCCTAAAAAAATTATTTTTAATCTCTTCAAAATTCATACGCTGTAGTTATTTTTATTAAAAGTATTATATATTTTTTTTATATGTAAACACAATATATTATATATCAGGAATAAAATTCATGGGCCACCATAAAGATTGTTTTTGTCTAACTTTTATTGCCACTGATACAAGATTATAAGGATTTGTTTGGATTATAGTTCTTCGTGGTTCATTAAAATACCATACAGTACGGTATGGTTCTTTTAAAATTTTGTGTTTGGAACAATAGTATAGTATGATATGGTTTTTTTAAAATTTAGTTTGATATAAAGGATAACCATGAAGAACCACCAAATCTGTGATTCTAATTTCATGATTCTTGGAACCATAAACCATGAGAGAACCGTACCATGAAAACAACCATACAACCAAACAAGTGAATTTAAGTTAAAACCATACCATACCATGAAAAAACCATGAACCAAACAAGGCCTAAATTTCTTCCTCTATTTCATTCAGTACCAATCATAGTTTTCAGAACCGGACCGATCATCGAACTGGTAAAGAGGGTGGTTCACGGATTTAAGGTTCAACCGGATTAAATCGGTGGTTGAACCGAATTTTCTAAAAATTTGTCATATACTAATATTTTTAATAATTTGATATCAAATAAATAATATAAGTTACACTATTTCAATAATTAATAATATTTTTAATGTTAACACTTCATATATAAAGTTTACTCTTCAAATAAAAATTACAACATAATAATCAATACAAGTTCGATGAAAGGAATGTTAATAATTTTGTATTCAACCGAATTTAGTTTGGATAAGACTATATATTATAAATTGGATTAAAAAATAGTCAAAGATTTAATTTACATATATTGAATAAAAAGTAATGTACATTCAATGTCATTTTCCTACTAATAAATAAATAAATATTACTTTAATTTTAAAAAATTTAAAATTAAACACAATTCAAATTTTAATTGAAAAATATCATATAAAAATAAAAAAAATTTATTCACACAATGCACTAAATAAATAAGGTAAATATGTAATCTATAAAGGCTTAATGCATCGACACCCCCCTGAACTTGTTCAAAAAGGGCTGTTGTCACCCTGAACTTTCAAATGTGACAAATAGCCCACTGTACTTGTCTAAAACGTGTCACTTTACCCCCTCGTAAAAATATTAGCTTCAAGAGCAAGAAGATGAACACGATGGGTCAAGAATCGATATAATATTATGATTAATTGAAGAAAAATTTAGAATAGAGATGAAGTTTTGAAGAAAATGAAGAACATATATTAAGGATTTTGAATTATAAGAATACAAATGTTATGGATTTTTTGTGTTCATCTTCTATTCCACCAACATACTTTAGGTGCATGTATTTTTATGGTCATCTACGTAGTAAGCCAGGTCAGTAAAAGGGGGTAAAGTGACGCGTTTTAGATAAGTACAGGGGGCTATCTGTCACATTTCAAAGTTTAGGGTGGCAACAGCCCTTTTTGAACAAGTTCAGGGGGGTGTAAATGCATTAAGCCATTTATAAATATGTTAAAGTTTAATGTGAGTATTATAAATGAAATAAAATAGAAATATAGAACAAATAGGTGTTGTAGTTGAGTGGCAAGTATAATCGATAATATACTAGAAGTTGTGAGTTTGATTCCCACCTATTGCAAAAAAAACATTAAGATATATAATTTTATTAAATATCAATGAACCGGCCTGTTAGAATAATCGATTTCCGGTTCGATCAGGTCCAATAGGCCGGTTCAACCGGTCAACGTCCGGTCTTTGACCAGCCGGACTAGTGTCTGGTTCCGGTCAAACACGATCCGACCGGTCGGTCCGGTTTGATTTTCAAAACCATGATACCAATCTTTCTCTCCATAAATAATTGTATGATGATAACATTGCATTGAAAAAATTACAAATTATTGCATGATGTTTCTAATATATTTCTTTCCTTTTCGCAATTAAATAATTTTAAATGAAAAGATTAATTTGAATTTAATTCAATTGGTACATCTCTCAAAGCGAGAGTGAGAAGTTTTGTGTTCGATATCAACCTCTTCAAAAATCTATATTTTTCGAGTTTGAAATGAAAAATGGATTCAATTTATAATACAATTTTATACAAATTTGTTTATTTTGTTTTTATTTTAAACGATTCCAAGTGTTTAATTACATATATAAGCAATTATTTTATAATTTCAGACTCCTGGAATAGGTGAGGTTCAATACAAATTGGCAACCGGTGCGGTCTTAATCGGTTCGCAAGATGGTAAAAAAATAAGTCAATGACCTTGGTTCAACCTGTGAGCGGTTCGATCATATTTATTTTAAAATATATATTTTCAATCAATATTTTTTATAAATATGGATTCTTGAAAAGATGTGGAAGTAGACATGTTCAAGTGACATACGAGCTATATGGTTTGCCATAGCTCGACGTACATGCGTCAGACTTGGATAAACATATATTAAATATGATAATTAAACCATATATCTTAAAAAATTATATTTTATTGTTTTTACAACAAACATGTAGTATTATTAACTTTTCCGGTTCATTGGATTATATTTTTCCTTTTACCCTTTATTATGTTGACTTGAGCTACCCCCTATCATTATCTTCTCTCTATTATTTAATTTGAATTTCGCAACTTTAAACGTACATATCTCACAATCAGTTGTTTTTTTAATCGACGCTTTGAAATATTTTATTCGTCTAATTTTATCTTTAAAATGACATGCACTAGAAATTTTTCGAAAAAATTTATAATGTATCGCAATATCATACAATGTATAGTGGTGGTATAATATGTATTTTATTGCTTTTTCATAAAGACATTATACATGGTATAAGAGTGATATAATGCATTTTAAAAAAGATTATAAAATACATTATACCACTCTTATATCATGTATAACTTTTCATAAAGAAATAAAAAAACGGGTATTATATCACTATTATACTATGTAAAAATTGCGATAAGTTATTTTTTCACTGGAAAATGAGTTTTGTTGTAAACATAAAGGGGATATACCATATAAATATATTATACCACTATCATATCATGTCTAAGAGCTTTCATAATAGGTTTAAAGTCTTCATGTCATGATTTTTATGGGAAAACTAATATTGTTATAAACATAAAGGAGAAAAAAGATTATAAAAATACATTATGCAACTCTTATACTATTTATAACATCTTCATGAAAATTCAGTAAAAAAAAGGCACTATACCACAATTATACCATGTATAAAATTGGAAAACATTATATTTTTTCGAAAAAATCAAAATGTATGTTAGTTTAAAAATAAAATTAAGACGAACAAAATATTTCAAAATGTCAATTCGAAAAAATCAACGATTTATGATATATGGATGTTTGTAGCAAATGAGTTTTTTTTTTATGTATTTACGGTATTTTGGCCTAATCATTTGGCCCAAACTTCCAAAATAAAACCATTATTTATGAAAGTTCAACATCCGTAATTCTTAGTTTGTGTTTACGCTCCTTCAGATCTCCAATCTCAGAAAAGTAAAAACTCAGTCAGTTGAGTTTTTGCTCTGATCTTCTGCCGATTCTGAGCAGTTTCCCAATCCTTAACTATCATCACACCTACCAACCTGCCCGCATCGACAGCCACATTCACGGTGGCACGCGGATGACCGGATTTCATAGAGGTTTTTAGGAAGCCAGAATTTGGATTTGCCTCTGAAAATTTTGCTGATGAGTACAAAATAGTAGGTTTTAAGGGCGAGTTTCACTAGACCGAAAGTAAAGCTTCTATTAATTTCCTTATTATTGGGCATTTTCACTCTGATTTTATGAGTTTGCATCTTATGCTAATTTTAGGCGTGCTTAAGCTTTGGCGCTGTAAATTTTTTTGTTAATTTTTGCTTATAGTTGAAATCAAATGGCTTTTACATGTGATTGCCAAATCTTAGATTCATTGATTGATTTATGTGATGGATTGCCCCTTTTTTTGTTGGTATATGTATGTTTATTGGCTACATTATGTATCATGTGCCATTTTTTGTTTCTTGAATTTAATATAGTCATGCACATATGAGGTGTTTGTTGAATTGTATGTGAATAAAAAACTCAAAAAAATGCCTTATGCCACTCTTATACCGGGGATAAGGCTTTTGTCATAGTTTTATTGTGAGAAAACGAGTATTGTTACGATTATAAAGTAGCAATAGACGAGATAAATATATCATACCACTCTTATACCAGGTTTAATACTAGAAAGTAGAAACATAAAATATGAAACTTTTTCAATACAAAAACAAAAATAATAAAAAGATTTATATAAAATAAAAGCATAAATATGATTCTTTTGTATATAAAAACAATATAAAAATTAATTTTTCTTGTATTTGGCTGTATTTCCCAAATATTTGTGTTGGCGCGATCAAGCTCGGCTCAACCCGTCCATTAAACAGGCTTAGGTAGAAGTCGAGCCCGACCTCCCACCTCTGTTGATTGAGATGGTTATCAGTTAAACTACAACTCCAATTAATTTTACATTAATTTCTTTTAAGATGCAACCTAAATTTTTAAAGTGATATCAAATTTAAATTTTATAAAACTATAATAAGTATATAACTCTTGTCCAAACCCGTTTGACTATATCTTAATTAAGAATTAAGATAATTATTTTGGATAAAAATTTTGAAATTTTACATAACAAAATAACATTTGATTTTTTTTAACAAAAGTATATGTAACTATGACCAATATTTTATGTATTGGTTGAGATTGAACTTGCAACCTCTAAAGATTCCATGTTCGAATCACATTCACGACATAGTGATATATTTTTTATATTTAATGTAAGCTTAATTGCATAATTTTTTTAATTAATATATGAATGTTAACATTAAAAATATAATCATTGTACATATTTTTGTTTACTATACGTGTTTAATAATCTAAAATTTACATTTTTATTTTACAATGTGTAATTTTTATTATATTATAAATAAAAATGGCAATTGTTTATATATAATTATAAAATATTCAGTTCAATACCTAATTAATGACACTTGTTTTGACCATATTATACTAATTATTATTTTATATTTTATTTTTATTTGAAATATATATTTTGTACATTTATATAACTTTTTTATATCAAATTATTTGAAATATTATTATTTTAACATTTTTATGAAAATTTGTTATGATCACTGGTTTTATTTGGTTCAACATTAACTTTTACATCAATTTAATATGAAATCATGCTTCAAGTTCAAATAAAACACGATTATTAGGAATCAAAAGAAGAGAACTTGGAATCCTTGCCTTCTTTTGCCTCTTTCTCTTTTCCTTTAATATATATTGATTTTATTTTTTATGGCCATATGGAGCAAGAAAGTTGGGAGTTTTGTGTTCCAATCTTAATTCCTCGAAAACCAAATATTTTATGAATAAAACTATATATTTGGTATGACTATTTTCACATATATGTCATTTAATTCTCTCATTAATCGAATGAGTTGCTTTTTACGTCACAAAAACAGATTAGAAAAGTGAAGAAAGTGCGACAAATACCCCTACCCTGCCCCGCCATCACCACCTCCAACACGCGGAGACGACAGCTTTTATTTCGCGCATTCATAGCTTTTCTCGTCAAGTCAATATAATACAATACCAATTCAAACCCCAATTTCGAATTCAGCCTCTTTCTCTCTCATCCCTCTAACTACTCCATCGATTCTCTCTTTGCTTTCCTTCTCCCACCTTGCCTCAGGTACTTCCCTTACCTTACCGATTATCAGTTTTTCACCTCACGATTCCGATCATCTTGAGGATCTCTGTATCTCTTTTGTCTGATCTTTCTATTTTCTGATTTTTCTGTTTTTTTAAAACTAAATTCATCCATTCTGGTTCAACTTTTTTCTGTGTCATTCTTTGGCCCTATGTAATTCTTGTTGTTGGTTTCAATTTTTGCTTTCTACTAAAGCAAGGTACCCTTTTCCCTTTTTCTCAAGGAATACCCTATTTTGAACAATAAATATTGTAAATTTTTTGTGTAATTGCAATCATTACTGCCGATGACGAAGCGTTAAGGAGTAATAATCGTTATTATCATTATCATTTGCAATACAAGTCATGTTATTACTTAATTTGGTTATTTCTATGTTAGTCAAGCTTTGATTGAATTAGATACTAGACGATCATTCTCTATTTGTTCACGGGGTGTGCTTTTTCCAATTATAGTTTGCTGGAAGAAACACGAGCTTTTGTTTACATCATTGTGTAATACTATCTATAAGATTAGATTGATAACACATGGTTTTTAATAACATTTATTCACCTAATCTTTCTGAGTTATATTGTTGTATAAGTCATAATTATTTTCTAATTACAGGTGAAGATAATTGCCTACCAACTGAGTAGGAACTATTTGGCCACTTAAAACAAGATAGAGATGGAGAGGGTACTGGTTTGCAGAGGGAATCGAACTTTTGCGAGCTAAGAGTCCTCTCAGATTCTCTATCTATCTAATTTAGACAGAATTTCTTGATGCTTTTGCTTGTGGCCTCAAAATTCGGTGGTTCCAGTTGACAATCACACCAGGCAAGATCAAGCGCTATGGGTGCTGTCTGCTGCTGTTTGCATCCTGATGATTTCGAGGATTACCTGAATCCTAATAGTTCTGTTTATAGAAACTGCATGTGTCTCAGTTGCTTTGTCCAGAATTTTCTACATGTGGTATGTTCCTTTGTTTTTATGGCATGGTTGAAATTTTAATTTTTGAAATGAAGTTTGGGTTCTCTCATTTTGCGTTGACAGAATTAGAAGTGTCATGTAAGTCTTCAGTTTTCATGTGTAATTAGGAACCCTTTTCTCAATTTATGTTCAGAGTAGGCTGATATGAAAATAGAGATTATTCCCTGCAAATGAATGGAATGGGGCCACAATCACGTGTTATCTAGTTGGCCTCTAGAGGATGGGCAGTGGAATTTAAAAGTATGTTAAAGCTAGAAGAAACAATTGATTCACATATAAGAAAAATAGATTTTATTTTCACTCTTGATTGAGGTTTTCTGAGAATAACATGGGAATTATATATCTTTGGGTGATGAGTGATTTTGTGGCCATCTCTGTAGAATAAAATTGATTTAGCTTCTAAGGGGTGATTCCTAACATATGTTGTTGGACTGTACCACCGTAGCAGTGCAAATAATCTAGTATGGTTCTTTGGAGACATGAAAGCAGGTACCATAGCTGGTTTCTCAATAACAGAGCCCATCTCATAAAAATCTTTATTTGTAAAGTATGTCCATTTTGATTGTATAATTTTTGTAAATGACTATTGATGTTTTATTCTTGAGCTTTTGCATATTGCATTGCAATATGGCTTACACATTTATTATCACGAACTCTTTCACTCTTTTATCTAATGACTGCCTTTGAGAATTCTTCCTATATTATTTTATTTGCTAGAAAGGACTTCCAATTCTTTTTTTCTTTTCCCTGTTGGTTCTCTCATTTGTAGTACTCCTCGTTATTTCGAAGAGGGGAAATGCGTGCTGTCGCTTCATCTATTCAGGGGGCTGCTTCTATGACTTCTTCTGGATCACTTGACAACTCTCTCTCAGATATGTACCGCTCTCCTCCAAGGCCATTGCCTTATGATGTGGACCCCAGATATTTCCGCTTGCAACATGATGGCTTGGTCTCAAGACGTGAGAAGGGATCGAGTCATGCACATGAAGAAACTGAGCCATTGCAAAGTGATTTTGACGGTGATTCGAATTCCTTGAGTACAGGAGACAAATGGAATCCATCAACATGTGAAGAAGGATCCAAAGTACAGCGTGCTAGATCTTCACTCAAGCTCTCATCAGCGAAATCACCTGTTGGAGTTGGATATATTTATTCGTCATCGGAGGAAGAGGATGTGTGCCCTACGTGTCTTGATGGTAAGGTTTATAACTTTACTTTTGTTAACTCTAGAGACTTCATTTGATAAAACTATGGGTCAGTTTGGGATTGCTTCCCAGGCTGCTCTCTATTTTCAAGCTTTTGCTATAAGCAGCAGAGTTTGATTCTAAAAAAAAACAAGTCAGACAGTTCCTAATTATATAGTATAAAGGACAAAAATGTGTTGTTCAAAGCTAAAATAGTAATTCTGTTAAAAGTTCGTGAGAGCAACTTATTGGGACAGCAGCTTGAATTTCAATATCAAACAGGCCTTGTATCATATATTGCATAAGGGCATAACTTTATAACGGATTACAGGTATACAACTAATATTTAATAATGTCAAACCCCTTGAGCATATTTACACTTCACTGAAGAGAAACTGATATTTTTTTAAGTTGGAGGAGGTGTTGGGTGGTCAACTAAGGATGGCGGGGGCTTCCTTTGAAGAGAAACTCTAAACTCAGTTCAGTTGTAACTTATAAATGTCACATCGACGATTTTAGTTATTGAATTTTTCAGTCATTATAGCTTGTTAGTGAGAAAATATCATGAATGCATTAATTTCAAGGCTATGATAGATAATTCAGTAGAACAATGTGTACCAAGTCATTTAAGAATTTAAACCCATTCCATGCGATGTGGTTTTGGATTTTAAAGAAAAACTGTCATAAGTTATGAACTGGTTAGTTAGAGAACATCATGAATACAATCAATGCATTAAGTTCAAGGATAAAAGAGATAGTCTAGATGAACAATGACTATGACGCAAATGCCATTCAAGATTCAGAAAAGAGTCTACATGGTGACTTTGGATATAAACAAAAACTTTCTTACATTATGAACTGGTTAAATTTCCTCTTTGCAAGGGGAAGTTTCAACTGTTTTCTGGTGTTTGTAAGCCAGGCATAGGGTGAACCTGATCTAGGATAATGTGCATTTCTCTATTAATCTAGTATCTTTTGCTCCCAAGTGTAGGAATTACTGCTAGCAATTGTAAATTGCTATCTCAAAATATAAAGATGTAGTCTGTGTGTCAGAGGTATTGAGCTATTGTGGTTTCCTTGTTGTACAGAATATACTCCAGAGAATCCTAAGATAATGACAAAATGCTCACACCATTTTCATCTTGGTTGCATCTATGAGTGGATGGAGAGAAGTGACAGCTGCCCAGTCTGTGGCAAGGTAACATTTTAACAATACGTCAGCTTGCTCGTCTATTCTTCATAATTTCAACTTTGCATCCTGCTCATCTAGTAGGTTTTTTTATATTCTTTTTTTTCTATTTGTTCATTTTTCTTATCGTTCCTTTGAATTTGGTTTGAACTTCTTTTTCCACTTCTATTTCAGATAAGTTAGTTAACCATTAAGCAAGAGGGCTTTTTGATTTTTTTTCTCTATTTTTGTTCGCTAGTTTTGGAGTGACCTAGATGCTTCTTGAGTATATAAGCTTCAAGTCAACACAATAACCAAGCACATCCTTTCACTGCTTAAGCTTATCTGCAAATTTAAATAGCAGTGTCATTTTTGTGCCTTAGGTTAAGTCATTGGTTCTGTTGGATGGGATCAGTGACAGAAGTTATGGAACATTTTGTCATGTCCGTTGTCTTGTGATGATTTCCTGTGGATTGAAGTTTTAAGGCCAAATGCATAGTTTGCTCTATGAACTTGGTATTTTTAACTTGATGTTGCCCCCAACTTGGCAAAAGTGCAACCCCCCCCCCCCCCCCCCCCCAGTGCTGCCACGTGTCAACTTTAAAAGATGTCAAAAAATTTATTTTCCTCTCTTACAAAGACTTTTCACAAAGTTGGGAATGACATCTAGTAAAATGTGCCAAGTTCGAGGGGCTAATTATATATTTAGCCAAGTTTTAAGCTACTACAATAAGTGGTCTTTGCACATGATATTCTCCATGTATGTCTTGTGGCTTCTTCAGAATTGAGGGGCTACAATAGTATTTTAAAAAGTGGTAGGCAGATTTACATATAAGTAGTGGCAAGCCTTCAAAAGGTATTTGTTGATGAATAGATATTCTAATTATCTAATATTAATCATATTAATTTTCCAAAGCAAATTGTAACTGTATATACATATTTTGATACAAGAAAAGGTAAAAACTTTTTGATAAATGTTTCAAGTTCATAAAAATCCTGCCTAGGTGATTTTATAGCACGGCCTTTGAAAATTTATTTTTTATTACCAAAAAACCACTGTCTAGAGCCACCTTATCGGTCAATCCTCCTAGGACCGCCCGACTAGAGAAAATCACAGCGGTGTACTTAAAATTCCGCCGTAGGCCGATATTTTAGATATTGGGCTGCAGTTAATGATTGTTTCTGCTCTTTCTCATATGGGTTTATTTAGGAAATGTTCCCTTGCAGTTGGAGTATAAAAGAAACAAGCTTTTGTCTTTTTTTTTTGTTGGCAAAATAATGAAAAATTGTTGGCATCTTTAAGACGTGTCGTGTCACGCATACTCTATGCTGCCCCAGAAACCAGGAAAGTTGTGGATATCATGCAAGGCTACTGTAAGATTTGAAGAACTAGGGTTTACGTTATTTTGTGAATTGATTAAATCATCATTTGTTATTTCTTAGAGTTGGAAAAAGTGGGTGTTATTTTCTTTTATCATTCATGTCACACTGACTTCCACTTAATGAGTTGATGATCTACCCAATTAGTTCAATACAAACCATTCTAGTTTATGTTTATCTTTTAATTGAAGTCAGAGGTTGTCTGGTCTCAGGCTTATTTTGTCACAATTTTGAGATGGACTGTGGAAAGCTCAAAAAAAGATTCAATTTTTTTTAATGAATTTTTCTTTCGTATTTATTCAATTGATCAGAACCGTTTAGTTTGACTGCAATGCTAGCCTTGATTCAAGTAGAACCGGTTAGTAGGTTACTAGATTGTCAAGAGCGGCTCTTATTATTGACTATTGAGTAGAAACATATGGTATTAGGACATTAGCTTTGTAGTATTATTAACATTTATCATATCTTTTTTCCAATATTTATATCTTTCTTAATAAAGCAAATCAGCAGTTTGTTTGTGTTTTTTAAACATTGAAAAAAAATTGTCAATTTGAATCTCATTCGTAACTCTGACTAATGCGTTTTGTATGGCTGGAACTACAGGTAATGGTATTCGATGAGACGACTTGATCCAGATAATAAGGTACATGTCGTGGAGGAAACCAAATACAGAGCACGAGAAGAAAGAAACCCAAATATGGAGTTGTTTGTGAATACGACAAAAACAAAAAAAAAATTTTATTTCTACAAATTTTCGTCCATGTGAATCAGTGTATCTGCTGATGATTTGTGATGATGTGTGTTTTATGGTTGATTTCAGGGATGTGGCGAGATGTTATTCGGTGTATGGACATCCAATCTCTCCTACAAATGTACAACTTGTAAATATCATTGACATTGCTGTTTTTACTCTCTTGCCTCTTGATATTTAATTTTTATACTTCATCATAGATATATGTTCAAATTTTAGGTGCCGTTTTGGAACAACGTAGCGCAATGCAACATAGTCAGAACGATGAACAATTCTGCTACAATATAAATTTGTTTCTTTTTTGTGTTTTAAAAAGAAAATAAGTGGATATATTTAAATAAAATGTTTTCAAGAAACATAGAGAGCTTTAAATAACTTCAAATATGTTTATCAATCAATGGCCGGTCTGATTAAGGTGGGAACTATGAACATGAAGACATTTTACTTTATTATCTACCTGTATATGGGAAACTGAATTATTTTTGTTAAACATGCGTAAATTATTGACCTATCTTATGCTTGTTTGTAAATATCAAATTTTTTATTTATTCAAACCCAAGTCAACTATAATACAGCAATAAGGTATTGCATATAGTCAAATTAAGAAGGTAAACTAATTATTAATGCAATATTTTTTTTATATTTCATATGGTGGTGCATGCTGTTCTCAAAATTTTTATTTAAATGCCAGCCAATGACTAAGTGACGAGTTTCCACATTTACAAACCATAAAATTAAATCATTAATAATTTTACCTAATCACATTTGTATCTTTATAAGTTAGTTATTATCTTCTAGTTGAATTTGGATTCTAGTTATACGATTTGTCAAACAAGATAAAAAATCTCCCAACAACTGCTTCATTGGAAATTTCAATCTGAAACTGTTCGTCATCTCTATTCTCTTAACTTATTATTAAAAGAATAAGTTTATTTCAATTTTTTAATAAGAGCTGAGGATGTTGTTGATTCTGGAACAGACATCGCAGCTAGGTTGGCACCCCCGCTTACGTAGATCAAACAATCGAGTTTGAAATTTATTAAATAATGAATTAGAATTACGAAAAAGAAGCTGAGGTAAGTGAACTGATAGATGTTACGGCCACTTAGATTGTGTAAATAAGCATCTATGCAAAAACTGGAACGTAGTCTTACCAAAACTCATTGGACATTTGGCATCCATAATTAGCTAAAATATCTGCAACCTGGTTACCCTCTCGATAGACCTGAGATCACAACACGCATTGTCTCAAAGAAGATTCAGGCAATCACTACAATCAGCATAAAAAAACCAATTTACTCGCCTAACTCTCGTCAAAAACATGTGAACAACATACTTTGAATCACTTTCAACCCAAATATAATTCCAGCCTTTTTGGTGCGCCATTTGAATAGCAAAAAAGGCAGCCTTGAGCTCCGCTGAAAAAGCGAAATTCGAATCAAAATGGATAGAGAAACCACCAAGGAAACGACCATTGAAATCACTATAGACACCTTGGCAACCAGCATCGCCTGTTGTATGTTGACCTTAATCCAACCCCTCGACGGAGGGGTCCAAGTTACTCAAATAATTTCTGGGGAACAAGACCCAAGTTGGCAAGAATATTAACTTTGACTAGGGAATTCCAAACAGACCCCTTACCCGAAGAATCTGCTCCTTTAATAAGAGCCCAAAGACTAAGCAAACAAAGGTCTATGTTGGGTTGTTTTTTCTCAAAGATACAATCACTTCCGACGTGTCAAACCATACAAATTAAATTAATCCAATCACTTTGCCAAAGGACTTAATTTGAGAGCCGAAGTGTTGCTGAATTTGTTGGAATTGTTGATGTGCTCTAGTTTTAAAGGCATTGGTTCGTACAGTATCACATTATAAAGGCAATAATCTACTGCATTTATATCTTGTGCTATAATATGAGTAGAGTATCCATTGATTGATAAACATAAATGTCTCAAGTCTATTTTAATCAGGGGAATAAATGAAATGAAAAACTTGTATATTGGATGATCTATAGCAATATAGTTGCTATGTCACTTGGTAAAGTAGATCATGAACATGGGCACATGTTGGAAACATGGGGCTGGACCGATCCACACAACATAGTCATATGGTTGTATGTCATAGATAATTTGCTGAGTAGGTCTCAATTGTCCTCATACTTATTTCAACTTATTACTAATGTGGAATTGAGAGGGTGACAACACCATGCCTCCTATTCATCATATTGATGTCAGCTGGCAAAGGACTTTAACAGACGGCTGTATTCTGTCTCAATTGATGATTGTAATGGTTTACTAGAATCCGCTTACAGTCTATGGGTGAATCTCATTGCCAACATATGGACTGATCCAAAAGATCGTGTGCTTAGAATTACTGATCTGGAATTCCTTGTGTATGCAATGTTATAAGATTTGATGAAGAATTGATTATTAATTAATTGACATGTTAAGTCAATGTAATTGAATAATCTATATAACTCCAAGAAATTAATTTAATTAATGGTATAATATAATTTATTTTATATTATTCATTAAATTAAATTAAGTAAATTAAATTGTATTTAGATATGGTATTTGTTTAATTAACAACTAAATAAATTCATATGTTGAATAATTTAATTAAATAAATTTAATCATAAAGCATTGCATGCTAAAATAATTAATTGACTAAGTTTAGTTAATTAAATCAATTGATAGTATGGTAATTTATTTGATTAAATTATACTCTTTATTTTGTATATGGGTTAATTTGTAAATTATGAAAGTTGACAATTAAATTTGTTTAGGAAATTAAACTATGAGGTTTTATTATTAAATTTAAAATTTGTTGGGTCAAATTCATGTAATTAAACTTGAACCTAATTGACTAATTAGGGGATAAATATACAAAATAATAAAGAAAAGAAACCTAATTCTAATCTAATACATGAAATAAAACGTAAACATTGAGCAGCCACCATTTAGACTTAATTCACGTTTCTTTCCAGCCATGGTCAATAAGGGGTTTTCTTTTTTTCTTGGAGTTTTCTCTCTAGTTCTTCTTCTATACGGCTAGCACTGATCCCGGTCGATAGGAGTTCGTGCACGTGAGATTAGAGAGCTTCCATCTGAGAGCTTTAATGGCACCCGTCTCTTAAAAAGATTATCAAGTAAGTTTATTTGTGAAATAATTTTTTTAACCCTATCAATGGTTCTTGAGAAAATCCTATTCGAATTCGAGAAAATTTTAACCGGTAATTCCGTCTTCACGATTAAGTTTTCGATGACAATTCCTGCGAGAATTTACAATTCAAAACTTGCCATTAAGTTAGATCCCATATGGATATATCTTACAAATAAAGAACTAATACCCATCCAAAGCTGTTTAGCAAAAATGCAGTCCATAAAGAGATGATTAATTGTCTCGACATTATTACTATATTATACACTAGTAATGATGTAATTCTTCAACGTATAGCGCCATGTGTTGACAAATACCCACTAAGGGCATCTCCAATCCCACTTCAAAAACGAGGTTAGAGTTTTCCGATCTCAAATTTCTCAAATTTTGAGGTTGTAACAGTTTGAAGTTGCATTGTTGTAACTTCAAATATTATTATATTATAATTTCTTTACATTTTACCTTTGTTTAATTTTTTCTTTTATTTTGATTGGTTGATGTTTGTTTTGAGTTGAGTAAAAATGAATAAAATAATAATATTTTATATTTGAAGTGATTGGTTGGAGAATAAACAAGTAGCAACTTTAAATTATAAAGTTTAAAATGAAAAGTTATGATGTAAGGTTGAAGATCCCTAATTGCTCTCCAACAAAATAAAGAATGGGAAGGAGGAGCGGAAACATTCCAAAGAAATGTAAAAACTGGGTTTGCATTAGATTAATTCATTTCATCTTTGCATATTTATAAATTTACAATGAAATGAGTTCAGTCTATATGAGTTATTTGAGTTTATCTACAGAAGTTCAATGAATAAGGCCTCAGTATATTACTCTGTTTGAACACTCGACAATCAAATCCATACAATTTTTTTATTTATCATAAAACTCCACAAAAGTCTGTCTTATTACAAGGATTCTACTCCTCTGAAGTCTATTACAGACGTGTATAATGTAATTTTACTCTGAAAGTAAAAATAATGATAGAAATACTCTAGTGGGGGGGGGGGGGTGAATAGAGTATTGAAAGCTTTTCGAGATTGATCGTTGAAACAGATTGCGGAATGAAAAATGAGCTGTGAACGTCAAGGCCTTGAGAGTAGCAGTCAAGGTCTTGAAACAGATTGTCAAGGCCTTGAAAAAGAAACAGTAGGAAAATAAATATAAATGCGTAAAGTAAATTGCATAAGTATTTAAGGAGTTCGACTTCTAATAAGTCTACTTCTCCACCTAGGGTTTCTTACCCAACCCAAGGATTTCAACGTTATTTTATTAATTCTACCTTTAGGGTCCTAGATACAATCTAG
>CATIWQ010154558.1:0-12864 GCA_949673415.1 Euphorbia schlechtendalii
AACTAACCATAATTAGAGCTTCTACTTTATCCTTACTCATTCTTCCCTCAAACACTTTAAAATTATTGCGAATCCCTCTTACCTTAGGCTCCTAGATTCTAATAGTAATCAAAAGTCTGGAAAAATCGTCGGAAGATTCCCCAGACTTGGGGGTTTCCATTGACGGCGATGAGTGGCAGAGCTATTTCCCAAATGTCAGATCCCCTTCTAGGGTTGCGTGGCCTTATTTGGGCTTTTAATTTAGTTTGGGCCAAGGCCTGCACGGAAGGCCCCGTTAACTGAAGCGGACTTTCCCGGGGCGGTGCCTATTTTGTGATTACGATCTGACATTTCCTTTATGTATTTAGGATGAGTTCTTCTAGTAGTTCCAGCGGTGATGCGGCTTTTACTAGGGCCTTTATCCGTCTCACTAATCTGAACTTAAAACTGGATAACATATTATCCCAACCGAGGTCCATTGATAAAACTAACCAACGTCCCTTTCGTAGAACTAAACGAAGGGCGCATAGGAAAATGACTAACCAACAACCTCCTGAACAATGGCCCGTAGTTGACTCAGACGACTCTTTAATAAGAGCAGTAGATGAATATGATGGTGGCGACGGTCTGGAGTAGGAAGCTGGGACGTCGAGCCCTCAAGACCTACAGGGGGAGAATTAGAAACCCAGGAGGGTAAGGAGGAATCGGGCTAGGGGTCCTACGCCTCGAATTACGAATATGGTGTCCATTGCTAATGAGGTGGACATTTGCTTCGAGGCGAAGGTCCACAAATGGTTTATAGGGAAATCTTGGCTGTTACCGGCCCAACATGAACGTGTGCACACCCCTCCTGAAGGTTATTTCAGCATATACATGGAGCAGATTTGGGCCGGCTTCACATATCCATTACCCAAAGAGATCGCTCAACTCCTGACCGATTGGTAGGGGTGAGCAAAACTCGGTTCGGTTCAAAAATCGAACCGAACCGAATTGAACCGAAAACTGAAATGGGAGAAATTTTAGAATCGAAAACCGAACCGAATTATTTTGGTTCGGTTCGGTCTGAACCGAAAAAATTCAGTTCGGTTCGGTTTTAAACCAAAATTATATTTAAGCAAATGTCCATATATTAATTTTTTTAACATAAAATAACTAAAAATCAATATAAATAATTTTTAACACATGTAATTTATTGTTGATTTGAAAAAAAAAACTTAATTTTCAAGTATTAAATGTAAATTGAATGTGAAAATAATTATTAAATTAATTTAAAATTAATTAAAATTTATTTTTCAGTTTTCGGTTTGGTTTTGAACCGAAACCGAACCGAAAACCAAAAACAAAAATATATAGAACCAAAACCGAACCGAATAACTTCGGTTCGGTTCGGTTTTAGTTTCGATTTTCGGTTCGGTTTCTTGTTTTTGGGTTTTTTTGCTCTCCCCTAGTTTAGTGGTTACCACTTTTTTTAATAAAAATATGAGATTGTGAGTTCAATTTTTACAAACAACAAAATTGATGAATAAAATAACACTTTATTTTTTAAATAAATATATTTATATATATAATTTACGAAATATAAATATTTTATCAATATCAACTGAGAATATCTTATATACTTGGTTGTAATCATTTGCTATCCATGATCTTTCAATTTATCTATTTTCCCCTTTATTTTACAAGTTAAAGGGAATATATCTTTTAAAACAATAAACAATAGCGGAGTACGCAAAAGAAAAGGCTGATGTGTTCAATCATCAATATTTACAATATTCAATTTTTTATTAGTATTTATTAAAATAAAATAAAGAAAAAAGAAAGATGTTGATAATGCAAGCAAATTGATGGAGGAGAGAGATTTGAAGGTAATGAAAAGGACCTTTATCCCTGTATTACTTTTTCTTATTATGGTTTTGAATTTATAAATAATAACCGACTGCTTTTAAAGGAAAAGGTTATTATCTTCATCCATTTTATCAGTTTTTTTGGAATTCTACCTTATTATTAATGATTAAAAAAAGTAATTTATTTGTTTTTTAAAAAAATTAATTGATTATTAAAAGTTACTTTCTCCTCTGAAACTCCTTTTCCTTATCATTAGTATATATAAAATTTCATTTCATCTTAATTAATATATATATTATTATTAATATAGACGGAAGTGAAAGAGAGAAGAATACTTGGAGCCGGCCACCATTAAATTGGCTGAAGTGTAACATCGATGCAAGTATTCTTGACTCGGGTAATGCAATCGGCCATGGATGTGTGTTTAGAGACGATCGTGGTAATGTAGTAGCTGCTCGTTTAACTCTTCTTCAAGGAAATGGAGATTCTTTTTAATTTGAAACGATTAGTTGCAGGAAAGCTCTTAGCTAGTAGCTTAAAGACATTGGTTATGATAATGTTGTTCTTGAGCTCGATGCATTAAATGTTATCAACGCGTTAAACAATGACCTCATCTTTTATTTTCCTATTGGTTTCATTTTTTTTAGATTGTAAGAACCTTATCAGATATTTTGCGTCCTTGCTTCTTGTTTATGTCAATAGGTGTGCGAATTATACAGCGCAGTTGTTAGCTAGAGCGGCAGGTTCTTCGACAGGTAGGGAGATTTGTCATTCTTGTTATCCATATTTGTTTAGAGCTGTAATTGCTTTTGATTAATCTATGGACGACATTTCAGTATAGAAAACTTCTTAAATATAGTAAAAATATTAATTATTATTAATATTGATAGAACTTGAAGAGAAATAAATTCTTTAAATTAAATATTGAAAGAAGTTGATTATTAATATGAATAGTATTTGAAGAAAGAAGGAAAAAATTCATTAAATATAACAAATAATAATTTTAATTGAAATTGATTTATCATTTAAAAAATTAACAAAATAGGATGAATGAAATGATTTTCTTTTTCATCACATTATCGTTGTACAATTTCTAGGGTATTTCTCTAAACTTAAAAGTTAGTTAAACTTACTTAAAAGTAGAATTTTAAATTAAAAGTTAGTTACTTTAGTGTTTCTCTAAACTTTTTTCAACTTAAAAAAGTTACTTTCAAATAAAAAGTAAGAAGTAGATAATACTTACTTTTTAAAAGTGATTTTCTTTCAAATCTACTTTTTGACCAAACAAATTACAATATTACTCCCATATTATATTCAATACTTTTATAAAACATATACTTTATAATCTTTTCAAGATTCAACAACTTAAAAGTGACTTAAAATTCAATTTTGGGAAACACTTTTAATGATTTAATAATCGTTTTACAGAAACAATTAACTAATTATTTTTAAACTCTTTAAAAATAAAAAAAAACACTTTTAACTTATAAGTCACAAGTCATAAATTTGGAGAAACATCCCTTCTTTATCAATTTGATCAGAAAATATTTACAGTAGAAGAAAAAAAATTAAAAATGATAAATGTCATTTTCCAGGCTGTTCTGACCACTAAAATTTGTCCTCATTTGTCATTTATAGTTGAAATAATAGTAGTGCTCAAAATCCAATCCTTGTTTGTAGCCTTCTTATTAGAAATGAAGCTAACATGCCAACCTATTAATAGATTAAATATGTCGCTTTGTTCACAATTATAAAAAGTTAAAAATAACATCCTCGTTTCATTAATAATATACTTGCATAATACAAAAAGTTCTAAGCAAAACGTTATTTTTTTCTATGATTAATTTAGAAAAAGTGCCATGTGATATCGATCATTTTTAAGAAGAGATTTGTGATTTTTAAATCTCAAAAAAAAGTTTGTGATTTCGAACCGATATCAAAACAATGAAATTTTTTTAACAACTTTAACTTTGCTGACTTGTGCAAATTTGCAAAACTCATTTTTTCTTTTCTTCCCCTTCCTGTTTTTACCTTGTTCTTCAATTCAGTTTTACAAATTTGTAAAACCCAAATCCAAAATCACTCATCTCATCTTCTGCACCACCTCCGGCATCGACATGCCCGACTACGACTACCAGCTCGCCAAACTACTCAACCTCCGCCTCTCTGTCAAGCGTTAAATGATGTACCAGCAAAGCTACTTCAACGGCAGCATTATTCTCTGTCTCGCTAAGGATTTGGCTGAGAACAACAAAGGCGTTAGGGTTCTCATCATCTGCTCTGAAATCACCACCATCTCTTCCTGGGGACCGTCTGATACTCACTTGGACTCCTTAGTAGGTCAAGCTTTGTTTGGCTTCGGCGCTGAAACTGTGATTGTTGGTGCTAATCCTGATGTTTCGGTTGAACAGTCGTTGTCACAGCTTGTATCGACGGCTCAGACGATTTTCCCAGATTCTGACAACGCAATTGATGGGCATTTGAGGGAAGTGGGGTTGACTTTTCACTTGTTGAAGGATGTTCCTGGCTTGTTTTCAAAGAACATTGAGAAATTCTTGTTGAGGCTTTTTCTCCTCTTGGAATTAAGGATTGGAATTCCATATTCTGGATTGCTTATCCCTTCGACAACTCTTGACTAGGTAGAGGCTGAGCTGAGCTTGAAGCCGAAGAAAACGAAGGAAGAAACGAAAAAATGACTTTTACAAATTTACCCCTTGACATGTCAGCAAGGTTGGCGGTGTTAAGAACTTTTTTTTGTTTTAATAACGGTTCGAAACCTCAGACCTCCTTTTGAGACCTAAAAAATCACAAGCCTCCTTGTGAAAATGACCGATATTACAGGTTACTTTTTTAAGTTTACACTTTTTTCTATGAACTTAACTTGGGTTTAATTATTTACAATTCAACTGAATTTAGTGTATTTATTGAAACCGAATAAAAGCTGAAAATATTATATATGTTTCTTTGATTTTGACAAAAGAAATATGCATTAAATAGCTTTATGAATATTATTACGGCTAAATGCATCTAAACCTGCTTGAACTTCATTCAAATAGCCTACTAACCCCTAAATTATAGAATGTTTTTCTTAGCCTCCTAAATTTGGTGAAAGTGTATTAGTTTGCTTTTAAATGTCACATGTCAGATTGTGGTTGTATCAGCTTGCCCTTGAATGACAAGTGTTAGGTTGTGGTTGATTTAACTTTTTAAATATGTCTTTTTTTCCAATCAAAAATTGACAAGTGTCATTCAGAGCAAACTAATGCACTTTTGCCAAGTTTCAAAAAGCTGAGAGAAATTATCAAAAGTTTAAGGGGAAGCAAGCCATTTATGTTAAATTTAGGTGGTGAAGATGCATTTAGCCTATTATTAAACCAAATAAATCACATAGAGTGACTTATGTTAGATATCACACGTTAGTTGAGGTTTAATCAGTGTTGTTCCTTATATATATATGAGACAACTCTCACCATTTATAGCACCTTTTGGGTAATTAGACCATCGTTTGCATGATACAAGAGATCGGCTATGATGTTGGGACACCCTTTGATGTTGCTTTCCGCTTCAAATGGATCTGGGTGTGAGTGTGTGTGTTAGATCTCCCACATTGATTGAGGCTTGAGCAATTTTGTTCGTATTGGTGTGTGGAATAATAAGAATCAAGATGTCTGCATTATATATAATGTAACTTGCATTTTATAGTCGTAATTAGTTGTTTAATGTATTGCATTAAAGTCATTGAATCTTTGAGTAAATTTAAAAAAAGTACTTTGATGTTTCACTCATTTTCAAAATGGGTCCTGAAAAATTTCGGGTTCTAAAAGAGGTTATGAGATCTTTAAATGTAAGCAAAACAAGACATTTTTGTTAATACTTTTTAAAAATGCTGACGTGGCAAGGCAAAACAAGACTTTTTTATTAATACCTTTAAAAAATGCTGACGTGGCAAGGGTAAAATGGGATTTACTCCAAGGGAACTGGATCGTGGGCAATATGTTGCAGGAACTGTAGCTAACCCACAACACATCACTTCCTGTATCGATTTGCAGATTAAATTCTTTTGGAGGAGAGCCGAGCTTCACTTTAGTAAAATAAATTCTAAATTAAGAGATAAAAGCAAGAGAAGATTAAAGATCATGCTTAATAAACACCATAGAAAATTCGAAAACGAATGAAAAGACTGAAGAGAAACCCAGACAGATTTTTCAACGGAGTTTGAATGCCACTAATCCTGATTGATGAGATAAACAACCACAAATAGAACAACAAAAACAAAATTAGTCAAAGAATAACTTGAGCATACAAACTAAATACAAACAGAAAACTAGCAGATAAAGATTTTGATGACCTAAAGAAAGAACAAATAAGCCAAATTCATTAATTGAACCAATCAATCAAAACCATTAAAGTAAGCATCAAAGGAGAAAAAATAGAATTGAATAAAAAAAAATTAATTACCCAACGAGATAAGGATCGGTAGTGTAAATGGAAAGTACGACAAATTAGGACTTCTCGGCAGTGAAAAAGGATTCAACATCTGATTAGAGAGTGAGATCAAGGTCGGAGTGGGCAAAGGACGTGACTGTTGAATGGAGGGGTTGGAGTTTTCGAACATTAGCAGAACCCACAAAAACCATGATGGCCAGGACCTCTTTTGAAAATGAGTCAAACCTCAAGGTAATTTTGTGTAGTTTAACCTAAATCTCTTTATCAATGTCATTTTGCCTTTTATTCTCTTTCGTGCATGTACTATGAAAGGTAATAAGTTTTGTAACTCATATCAAGCAAATGAATGATAGAATCACTTTCCCTTCTTACTCTTAGTTTTGTGAGCAAACTTTAAAAAAATACCTTGTGATTTTACTCATTTGCAAAACGGATTTGAGGAATTTATTTTTGTAAAATGGGGTTTGCGATTCAAAAATTTTCAAAAGAAAGTTCGTAGTTTCAGAATAGTGGTGTTACATTGAACATTTTAAATAATTTAACATTCTAATAATCTAACCTTATTATTTAAAACTTATATGTTAGTATTTGAGTAATTTTCGAAGATATTTTTTATTTTTTATTTAAAGCTTGTTATCAAAATTTAATTAAAAAATGTTTGCACTGTTCAAAAAGTTCCAAAATTTTTCAGTGATATGTATTGTATCTTTATTAATTATGCCATAAAAATTCATGTAAAAACGAATAAAATTACCCATTTTCGTCATATAATTTAATATTTAGGATCTTTTATTTACAAATTTTTTGAAATCACAGATCACCTTTTGAAAAAAAACCCCAAACCCTATTTTGCAAATGAGTGAAACCACATAAAACTTTTTTTAAGTTTGCCCTATATTTTTCTCTCAAGATTTCAGTGTGTAAGTGAGGCAACCCTTGTGACCGAGGTCTTAATCTGGTGGTTAAGATGAAAGTTGTGAACTCTAAAGGTTCCATGTTCGAGTCACATCCGGGGTGAGTTGGCGATTTCTTCTTCCATTTTAGGTAAGCCCAAATGAAACAATTTTTTTTCTAAAAAAAGTGAGTCTACCCACATCCTTCGAGGTCCTGAGGAATTTTGTGTTGAACCTGGGGGTGAACAAAACTCAATTTTGTTCAAAATCCGAACTGAACCCGAAAACCTAAAGGGGAAAAATCTAAAACTGAAAACCAAACCGAAATAATGCGGTTCAATTTTCGGCTCAGTTTTAAATCAAAATTAAATATTTTTTATTTTAAATTAATTTTTTTCCATATATTAATTTTTTAACATGAAATGACAAAATCAATATAAATAATTTTTAACACATGTAACTTATTGTTAATTTGAATAAAAAACCTTAATTTTCAAGTTTAAATGTGAATTGAATATGAAAATAATTATTAAACTAATTTAAAATTAATTAAAATTTATTTTTCGATTTTCGGTTCGGTTTTCAGTTTTTAACAGAAATCGAACCGAAAACCAATAACATAAATATATAGAACCGAAATTGAATCGAATACCTTCGATCTGGTTCATTTTTCGAGTTTTTCAGTTCAATTTTCAATTATTTGTGCTCTTCCTTAGTCAAACCCAAGTTAATAGTAATTCATAGTGTTTAGAGTTTTGGATATAACAAATTACTAAGGATAGTGAAATTAATTAGGTATTAAGTATACTCTTAATTAACCAAGTTTAACTTGAGTTTATTTTGAGGAAAACGACCCAGTTTTGTTGAATCTTAATTAAGTTACGGTTTAGAGAAAGAAAAGCTAAGTGGCTATGTACTTCATAGTTATGCAATGTAACTAAGCTGGAGCTGAGTAGCTTTTATTTTGATAAAAGCTGAGTAGCTTTGAGACACTTAGTTTATTATGACACTCGTGCGTTTAAATGTTTCTGTGAAGATAAAATATTTCCTTCAATGCTTTTCAGGTAAAAAATGCTGAAATCAAAACGAATATTCATGTGGTCCTCACAACCAAAATGTGTCAGACTGTTAGTACGTAATGTTGGAGATACCTTAATAACGTCCAAGTCAATAAGGTATCTTCTGACATGTGTTATTTTTTAGTGTTTCCGCGCCATTCTATAATGTTAGCCAAGCAACCAACTACAATCTTCCACGTTTCATCTTGCGCGCTCCTCTCTCAAACCGTTTTGCTTGAAAAAATGAGTTATTGATGAATTGAAGATTAACGGATTAATCTCGCACTTTAAAGTTCGAAATCAATATCTCCAAACGTCGTGAAGTCTGTTTCAAACGAGTAGATTTGAAAGCAGTGAAGAGAAGAGCTTTTGAAGAATAAGTTAAGACGAGAAGTTTGCAACTGCTACTTCCAGCTTTTACAACTATATATAGAGATTGGAGCAGACGTTACAACTTTGTGAATCATCTCAAATTTCTTAAGAGCTGAATCTCTGCTTGAGCAATCCCAGCATTTATAAATTCCATCTCAAGCAATCATAAGCAAACAACCAGTTTTCAATCCGTTTCTTTAGAGAGAAATCAAATAGGCTTAGAATCTTAGCTAAGCTATTACATTGTAAAGGATTCAACAATTATTATAAGTTGAAATCCTCTATTCTTAAATTCTCTAAGTTATCCGAGTGAGTCAATTCAAGAAGGGTACCTAAATTGAGTATTGAGTGGTATTTAGAAAAAAAAGTACTTTCTGTAATCGTCTACCCACTATAATGACTTCTTGGCCTATTGAAGGAAAGAAATCACTAGTGGATTAAAGCTCAAAAAGGAATCCAGGGATTGAAGGTATGCTAGGGGCTGAACCAGGATAAAATCTCAGGTTTACTCTTTCCTTAATATCTTTTATTGCTTTATCAGTGTTTGTGCTCAAACATCATCTCTCGTTTTATTATAACTGCTTGAAAACCATCATGAGTTGAGTAAAACTACTTAGTACAGCTTGTAGGTAAACTAAGTCAGCTAAGTTGAGTAGTTTACAGTTTTTAGACCAAAAAGTGCACCCAGTTTAATTCACTCAGCACGCTCATTTAATTAACTTGCCAATCGATTTTAAATCTAAAAAGAACAAGTTAATTTGCATTCACCCCATCTGTACGATTATTAAAAGTAAAGCGAACCAACATTTTGGATTTCCAAAGAGACCCTAAGGTGAGTCGGGTCATTGTTGGATCATTGTTCACATATACATACTATATAAATAAAGTGTGTGTCTTTCTTTCGAGTTCTCACCATTTCTCCTTTATTGTCTATGGTGGATGTAATGGTGATCACACAATGTTAAGAGTAGGGATGGTAATGGACCAGATCTGAATCTGATCTAGACCCATATTTTCATCATTTCAAGAGTAATACAAGTACTATCTACTTTGTGTCAGCCTTGAAGTGATAGAAATATGGGTCCAGATTAGATCTAGATCTGGCCCATTATAATTAAATATTTTGCATAATTTCATTTACGTTAAATAAAATCCTCACTAATCTTGGATGTAACTTCAACCTAAAATCTATAAGATTAGAGATTCAATGTTAACCACCAACCTAAAACTTTTTTGAGAAATCTTAATTCTTTTACCATTCTCAAATCAATTGACACCACGTATGATATATATGGGACAAAAACCAAAGCCTTTATGGTTGGGAAATATAAGCCAATACCTTTTTTAGGTAAAATATTTTTCCTCTTACAATAAAGGAATAATATTTTTGTTTCACTCATTAATTAAGTTTTGATTTTTTCTTTTACTGGACTGTTCGTATTCCTCATTAACTTTTTTCCTTCTTCTTTTCTGTGCCTCTTTTTCTTCTTCTTCTTCTTCTTCTTCTTCATTGTCTCTGCTTCTTCTTCATTTTTGTTCTCTGCATCCATCCATCTATCTTCTTCTTCATGCTCTCTCTCTCTTCGAATCACGATTTTGTGACATTTCCATCTATTTATGCTTCATCACTTCGATCGCGATTTTCATCAGATTTTGATATCATCGAGTCTGTTCTTATTGCGTGAGTATTTTATTTGTTATTTTCTGATTCTTTTATCATCTTGTTTCTTATTTTTATCAGGATTTTAGATTGTGATTGAGTTTTTCGATTTAGATCGTGATTGAGTTTTTTTATTTGAATCAGAATTTGAGTTTCAGATTTGGATTTGCGATCTCAGTTGTTTTTAGATCTATCTCCTTGAGTTTGGATTTGGATTTGAGTTTCAGATTTGAATTTGCAATCTCAGTTGCGTTTTCTAGCAATTTCAGTTATGTTTATATCTCTTTTTTTTAGTGTTTTTGTGTTTGCTGAGTTTTTTTCACAATTCTGCAATTTTCAGTTTTATTTTCTGTTTCGGTGATGGCTTATTGTAAATAGAATGCAAAAATGGAGGAGAACAGATCATGTTGGGATTTCAAGAGATGCAACTTTCTCAATTATGATCTAAAGAAGTCATTGATCTGATCTTTGTCGATCTATCGAGAAGCAATTCAATTAGATGAGCGTCCAAATAGAGAGAAATAACATCATTCAATGATTTTGTGTTTTTGAACTTTTTCTCAGCTTTCATGGATGATTTTAGTATAGAGTTGTGGTATAGTTGTTGATAAATCTGCTAGTTTTTAAGTCTTTTCCAGCTTCTATTCTAATCTTGTTTTTTGGATCATGTCATTATACCTGGTATAATGACTATTATACCTGGTATAATGATTATTATACCAGGTATAATAACCATTATAACCAGTACAATGTGTAATATAAAAACGTATACACATAATTGGAGATAAAGAAAGTATTAAGATTGAGTTTCAAGTTTCGCATTTGAATAGTGTATGGTCATTATATACATCGAGCATTATATTTCACATTAGAATCCAATTTTCATATCATGCAATTATATCTAGTATAATGCAAACTAATTTTATCAAAAAATAATTGAAAACTAAAAAAAGTATTAAGATCAGCTTCAGATATCGCATTTGAATAGATTTATAGTCATTATACCAGGTATAATGACTATTATACCCGGTATAACAGTTAACATAACAAAGAATTTCAGAGAAACATTCAAATCATTGAAGATAATGAGATTTTTAAGACCTGGTTTCAAATTTCATATTCGAACAATGTAATAAACATTGTACCTGGTATAATGACTGTTATACCAGGTACAATTTTTGTTATACCAGGTATAATGGCTATTATACCTGGTATAATTACTGTTATACCTGGTATAATAAATATTATACCCGAAATCGGTGATTATTTTTATATTCACGTATTTTGAAAAACCAAAATTGAAATTCACGTTTTTTGAAAAATCAAAACTTAAAATGTGAGATTTGTAAAATTACACCATGACATGACCTAAAATTATTTTGAATTTTTCCGCTATTTCCATAAAAAAACCCCCCTTTTTTTTGTAGTGATTGTGTGGTGAAGAAATTTACCAATATACTCCAATTACTCAAAAAAGTAAATGTTAACATGTGATGTCTAAAGTTTCACGTACTTGCATGTGTTATAAATATGAATACCACCACTCATGACACTATGTTTTTTGTTTTGTATTCTTTGTAATTTAGTTGGTTTGAAGGTGAAAAATACAACGCTCAATGATGTCCTACTGTGGTTTTAGTACATAAAACTACTTTAAAGTGAAAAAAATGACTATATACATTATGAGATGTATACCAATCCGGTCTACAATATTATAATATTTGGCTTTCGTCAACACATTCATCAAAATATATATTTATTTTAGATTCATTTTCCCATTTCAAAATTCCGGTTCTTCATATTGACTCAATTTATCCCCTTCACTTGCGTCCATGAATTTATCTCTATCCATATCCACATACAGATATTAAATGCAGATTGATTGAAATGAAATCATATCATAACTGAAAGGTCATTATATGTTGTTCTTAGCTTCACTACTCTAATTATTGATCCACTATTCTTGGTAAATTTGTCGCGTTCAAAAATTTATTAGATAAAGTGTCTATGTCAATTGATAAAAATCTCTATTAGATAAAGTATCTATGCCAATTGATAAGGAATGAAGTGAATTTGCTTTCTGTGTATATTTTTTAAGAAAAACAATTTGCTCAAATGCGTCTATATTATTAAATTATAAAGGAATATCTTCACCCCACCCCGGATGTGGTTCGAACTTGTGACTCTAGAATCACAAACTCAATCTCTACTACTAGGCTAAGACATCAACCACAAGATATGTGTATATTAAAAAAGCTAAATTAAATTATATTTGAAACATGGTAATTAGCTCCCTAGATGCACGAAGTATTATACATCCATGCAGAATCTCAAACATATATGGAACATTATTTTGATTGTTAAAAAAAGTCTTTGAGTTGAAGGATTACTTCTAACCCAACATCATAAAAGCTTGGTTGCCACGTATTTACTTATGAGAATAAATTTTAATCAATTCAAACTCCAGCAACAATATAAAAAAGCACCACATATCTCCATGTTAAAATTATAGGGCATTTTATGGAATCACAAGATTTAGGCACTTATATTGGAGCCATGCCAACATTTAATATTAAGTTATTTTTTCTTTTGTATTCTTCTCGTTTTTTAC
>CATIWQ010154587.1:0-19966 GCA_949673415.1 Euphorbia schlechtendalii
TCTTTAGACTTGGTTCCTTCCCTGTGGGTTCGATATCTTTTAAAACTACATCGCAACTGTATACTTGCAGTTATCATCATTTTTCTATTTGATAAGAGGTATTGACAACACCTATATTTTTCATGAACAAGTTTTTGGCACAATTATTTGAGGATAAGCCTTACAAAACGTGTGTAGCCAAGTCTCACGAACAAGTTTTTGGAACCATTAGTTTTAAACTTATCAGTGGAAAAGTGGCAAACAAATACAAGAATTTTCTTGATCAATTGAGCAAACTTAGAAAAAACAAAAAAAAGAAGAAAAGAAGACAGAAAGCCTGCTGGATTGAAGAATGCATCAAATTTATCGCATTTTCATATTGCGTAAACAAATGGAGTCTCACTTATCAAGCACCCACATCTTGAGAAATGGAATAAATGAGGCAATATTTGTGGGTATGGACGAGAATCTACGCATAAGAGATACTCTCCACCCAAATCATATGTCTTTTATACATTAACTTTGCTTAGAAGCATGACTAGTGATGACCCTTGATGGTTATGTTATTTCTACGCTTTTTTGTGTTCTTTAAAAAACCATTTTCAAAATCGAACGGACCTAAAATTTTTTAAAAATACAATTTTCACAAGGCTATAAAGCCACCAAACATACAACAAAGTACCAACCTCTTTTCAGTTTATATTCTTGACCAAAGGAGAAAAAAATTTTGTTTCCAAAATTGTCGGTCAAGGAACATACACTATTTGCAATGAAGAGATAAAAATCAGATCCAATCGTTTAACTATCAAGCCCCTTCAATTAATGTCACCTAACGTGCCATCGAGCGAATGTCACCCGAAATACCATCAAGCCAATGTCACTTGACATGCCATCTATCAAATGTCACCTGACACGCCATCGAGCCAATGTCTCCTGTCACACCATTGATCCAATGTCACTTGATGCGCTATCAAGTTTAGCCAATGTCACCTGACATGCCATCAAGCTAATGTCACCAACCGTGCCATCGAGCCAATGTCACCAACCGTGCTATCGAGCCAATGTCATCATGTAAATACAATATATTTGATGTGCATCGAGCCAATGTCACCATCTAAACACAATATATATGACATGCCATCAAGCCAATGTCATTTGACGAGCCATCGAGTCAATGTCACATGATGAGCCATCGAGCCGATCTCACCCGACGAGCAATCGAGCCAATGTCACCTGACGGGCCATAGAGCAGCCAATGTCACCAGATGCACCATCAAGCCAATGTCATAAACTAAAAGCAATATAATTGACATTCCATCAAGCCAATGTCATCCGTTGAGCCATTAGGCCAATGTCACCCGATACGCCATCGAGCCAATGTCACCTGACATGCCAATGTCATCTAATGAGCCATCGAGCCAATGTCACCAGATGCGTCATCGAGCCATGTTCCAATGTCAACCACTAAGCAGAAAAAATTCCAATGGAAAATTGCCAAATACTCTCTTTCTTGCTTATGTTAATTATTATACACTTTTTTCATGTATAAATAAATCTCTATAATTTAGATTTGCGAGATTGTGTACACAAGGGGAAGTCTATGAGCATGGTTTGCTCGGTCTGATGATAATAACCTGAAATGCCATCGAGTAATGACACCCGACGCACTATCGACCTAATGTCATCAACGAAACACAATATACTCGACATGCCATCGAGCCAATGTCACTCATTGTGCCATTAAGCCAATGCCAAAAAATAAACTCAACAAATTCAAATGGCAAATTGCCAAATCCTCTTTTCATCCTCTTGTAAATTAATTCACACACTTTTTGCTTTTATTTTCCACTCACCATGCTCATTTCATGTACGATGAAGTCTCTTGATTTAGATATTTGAGATTCCGTACACGAGGGGAAAACTATGAGCACGGTCCGCCTAACCTGATGATGAAATTTTACTTTAAATGTGCAGATGACATTTGGACTTGAAGAGACTTTGAATAACTAGGTTTAAAAAAATGTTTCATTTTACTTTTAATTACCTTTTTAGTTTTTTTAATAAAGCTTACTTTTTTTAATTGACTTTGACTTACTTTATTTTTATACTAGTAACTGATTTTTTTGTTTTTGAATAATACATCTTAGCCTTATTATGTGTTGAATTATAGAAAATAAAAATAAAAAATAAAATAAAATGAATAAAGAGTAGTATTAAAAGAAAGGAACGGAAGGAAAGATATCAGAAAAGATTTGAAATAATCAAGACCTTGACTTTCATTCTTAGATTTTCTGGATTAGTTTAAATTTGTAAACTAATTTATTTCTAAATTTATTAATCTAACCTTTTTCACGGAAGTTTAGGCCCTGTTCTCTTCAATTACAATTCAATTAAATTCAGTTCAGTTAAGTTTAGTTCAGTTCAGTTCAGTTCAGTTAAGTTCAGCTATGTGTAGTTATAAATTTACACTAAATTTAAGTTCAATTAAGTTCAGTTAAGTTAAGTCAAGTCAAGTCAAGTTAAGTTCAGTTCAGCTTTTAAAAGTTGAAGAGAATAGAGCCTTAGTCTATAAACAAGTCCTTAAATTTCTAAATCGAAGATTTTTCTTTTCAAACATTTTCTATGATGCTTTACAATATGATGCTTTACAATCTACTTTGGTAGAATATTTAATGACAATTTTCTATTACAAAAGTATCCTCTAAACATTTTTACACATTTTATAAATATAGTTGTTTGTCTTTGTTTTCATCAACATAAATCTATGATCTTTTAATTGCTAAAAAATTTCCAAATTCCAAACCAAGCATCTTGGAATCATTCCGCATAGGTAAACCTGAGGATAATATCATTTTTGTTAATTTTCATTTCTTATTTTCATTTTTAATATTTAATTTCATCAATCTCATTCTTGTATAATTTTTATTTCTATGACCATTTTGATGTTTTATTGAGTTTTGCAAGGTGACAAGTGGATTTATTATGAAGAGAGAAATTGAGATTTAATCAAATCTCAAAATTGGACCCATATGCAAATCCTCTTTATATTTATGCAATTTTATTTAAAAGGCAGTTGTAATCCGTTTACTTTCTTGTCTTTATTTTCATTCTTTGGATTGTTTTATTTATTTATTTTCTTGCTTTATTTTATTGTATGAGCATATAGAAGTTAACATAGGGTTAAAATTGAAAATAGACATAAAAATGGATAAAACAACATAATATATTTGAAACTAATTTTTTTGAACTTAGTAGATTAGTAAATGCTTTGTTAGTACTTAGAATCTCTGTTTAACAGGTATAGAAATCCCAGTCGAGTTGGCTATACTAAATTTCTTGGTAGAGCTAAACCGGGTGGCAACTCCAATATCTTAAACGATGTTTTCTATTTCCATTTTAATTTTGTTTTAAAATGTGTTTTTTTAATAATTGAAATCATTTTTTACAAAAAAAATTGGTTTTCACATAACTTTTTTTATTCGTTTAATTAAAACATGTTTTTCTTTATTAAATAAATATTTCCAAAAAGCTAAAAATATTGTTTTCAAACTGATTTGTTTCCATAAATAGCATTTCAATAAAATAGAAATTATTTGTTCCCATAGCACAATAAATTGGTTTTTCCCAAGTATTATAGCATTTTCCCAAATTTGAAATAAAAACACTCAATTAGAGTTCTTCGGCCCGCTTTGCCGCACATTTTAAAACGTCATATGCTCACAATAGATCATGAACATAGGCAATGTTAAGAACATGGGGCTTAACCGATTCGCATATCAAAGTCACATGATTGTAGGTTATAGACAACTTGCTGAGTATGTGTCAACTGTCTTCAGACTTGATTTTGACTTGAAACTGATGTTAAATTGGGTATGTCGTAGTGTATTACTAATGGGTCCTGAAATATTCGATAATAGTATGGGTATGCTCAATATATTTCATGAACACATTAGTAATATTGTTGAAGTGGTAGGATTGTCATTTGATTTTAAATCAAAATGAATAATGAGTCACTTGATGAATAAAAGGGATGAGGACTTTCAATAAGTCGTTGACTTATTTAATCATTTTATTCTAGACCAAGAAATACGGTGAATTGCATAAGAGGGTGACAATCATCATGCCTCTTATTCATCATATTGATGTCAGTTGGCAAAGGATTTTATGAGATAACTATTGGGTTTAATATATCTAAAAGATAGTTGTACCCTATCTCAATTAGGAGCTGTAATGGTTTGCTAGAATCTACTTACATTTAATGAGTGAATCACATTACCAACATATGGACACGATCCAAAGGATCTTGCACCTAGAACTACTAATCTAGGATTCCTTGTACATGTAATGTTATAAGACTGAATGAAGAAATGATTATTATTTAATTGACATGTCAAGTCAATGTAATTGAATAATCTATATAACTTCAAGAAATTAATTTGGTTAATGGTATAATATAATGTATTTTATATTATTCATTAAGTTAAATTAAGTTGATTAAATTTTATTTACATACGATATTATTTAAAATAAATTCATAAGTCAAATTATATAATTGAATAAATTTAATCATAAATTATTGCATACTTAAATAATTAATTGACTAAGTTTAGCTAATTAAATCAATTTGTAGTATGATAATTTATTTGATTAAAATGTAATATTTATTTTGTTTATGAGTTAATTTGTAAATTATGCAAGTTGGCAATTAAATTTGTTTCAGAAATTAAATTATGAGTTTAATTATTAACTTTATATTAATAGGGTAAATTTCATAATTAAATTAAACCTTAACGTAATTGACTAATTAGGGTATGAATAGAATAATAAAGAAAAACAAAAACTTGATTCTAATTCTGGCAAAACGTGGGCAACCTTGGGGAATTGGGTTCTTGGAGTTTCTTTGATCAGTATTCATCCACACGGTTAGCACCATTCCTGGTTCGAGAGGAATTCGTGCACGTGAGATTGAAGAGCTTTCACTTGCAAGCTTTTGCTTCAGCTGTCTCTTAAAGAGACATCCACGTTAGATTTATTTCATAAATAAATTATTCTTGAAACCCTATCAATGGTTCATGAGAAGATGCTATTCGAGTTTGAGAAAATTTTAACTGGTAATTTCACTTCGCAGTTATGTTTTCGATGACAATTCCCTTTAGACACAACACTAATTTTTTCAAGAACATCATGAGATTTATCAGCATGACATGTTTTAATACATCATCAAGATCTTTGCTAGAATGTATTTATCAACAAGAACATGACCACAAGTTACTATATCTCTAACAAAGAGCTTTTTAATATCAATGTGCTTTGCTCTTTCATAGAAAAAATATTATTCTTGCATAAATAAATTGCGGATTGAGAGTCACAATTAACTTTCTCCAAACCTTGGTTAATCCCTAGTTTTTTAAAAAAATTTGCGTTATTGCGGTTTGGTGCTTGATTCAAGTTTCGCTTTTCGGTTTCACAAATTTTTTAAAAAAGTTATGAAAAGTCACAGAATTGACAAGATGAGTTTCATGAAAGAATTTTTTTTTCTTTTTTGCAAAGGATTTAAAAAGTCCCTAAATGAGTCTTGGAACCTATTTTCGTAAGAAAATAGAAAAATTATGTAGTAGCCACTGTGGCTACTATGAAATAGTACAGTAGCCACACGGTGCTACAACCTAGTAGCCACAGTTTAGTGTTGGTTTGCGTTTCACTTTTCGATTTCAAAAGAATAAGAAATGAATGCAAAAACGTCAAATATGACATATGAGTCCGATGTCGGAAGGAATGGGAGTCACGTAATAGCTATTCCTTTATTTCAAAGAGGAATAGCTATTCCGTGATTTTCATGGAAATTAGGAGGAGCTATTCCCTTTGACGTCGGAATCATGCATCATAATTGATATTTTACATACATTTTCTATTCTATTCCATTCTATTCTATTCCACCAAACAAGTCATAAAATACTAGTGAATAATAGGAATAGATGGACATATGACATGCCGTTACAATTTATCAACTAAACCTAATAATTTGATTATTAAAAATCATTTACATCTCTTCTTTTCTTCCTTTCAATCTTTTGGTTACCCATTTGATTTACCGAAACTTTACCCCGATTACATTTGGATCTGGCCCGAGTCGTGCACTTTGTAGTGGTGGGTGAGTCTTCCAATAGGAATTTTTTGCATTCACAATAGTCAAACTAGAGATTTTCCTTAAACCAAGGAGTTGAATGAGATTCAAGAGATTTTTTGCTTCCTACATGATTTGTTTTCTTAGGAAGTAAGTATGAGTTATATTCTACGTTTGGAATGGAGTTTGATTTTGTAAGTGTAATTAGTTTGAGAATGGCGAACCTCACATGAAGGTGTTAAGTTTAAAGTTTGGTGGCTTAATGCATTAATTTGTACTCCAACTTGTCTCGAAAAACCCCTTACCTCCCTGAACTTTAAAAACTTCCCCGCTGTTACCTAAACTTTTAAAAAAGTACGACTTTTAGCTAACTCCATCCTACATGGCATTCAACGTGGCAGGCACTGAATTTCTTGTAAAGTGGTTGACCAAATTCAATTAAAAAAAATAAAAAACCTCACATTTCCTCTTCTTTCGTAACTCTATACTCACACTGACCTCCCATCTCTCTAGTCTGATAAAGATGATAGTGGCAGTTAAGTGGGAAGCAAAGATGGTGGGGCAACTAGTTGTTATTTGATGGTGATTGCTTCTATGAAGGGCTAGACAATATTAATCGGTGTTGTCTTAGATTTTTAGGAGAAATTTTTAATTTTTTGGATCGACAAATTGCTAGGAGGAAAGAGAGATGTCTGATGGAGGAAAATTAGGGAATGTTTTGGTTATGTTAGTGTTTGGAGAAGAAAAATGTGAGATTTCTATGGGCTTGGTGAAGAGAGGAATAGATTTGGAGAAGATGGGTTGGGTCAGTGGTACCTGGAAGTTGTTTTTCCATAAGTGTTGCTTGTTCCAATGATAATACAAATTCAGACGATCGGAGTTGCGATGACTGCATTGCTACTTCCGGTGAGTAGTTACATATTTTCCTTAAATTTCTTTCATGGATCTAGGATTGTGATAATGGAGACGTAATTGAAGAGTCAAGCACCGACATTGATGATGAGAGAATCGAAATTGAGATGAGAAAGGGATTGTGATGGTGGAGAGGGGAATTGAAACAGTGGCCGAAGCTGAAGTTATCGAGTGTAGTGATGGCGAGTTCAGTGGTGGCCGGAGCTGAAGTTATGGGTAGTGGTTCCTGGAGATAAATTCTACAATTTGGTGTTGTTAACTTTAGATTTTTAAATTTTTTTTATTTAATTAAAGGAAAATAAAAAAAGAAATTTTTTTTAATTTTTTCTTTGAAATTTTCAATTTTTTTATAATTACCACGTGTAACATTGTTAATAGTTTAACTTGTCAAACTTTACATTTAGCAGCCACGTCAGTGTAATTGTTATACACACTCTCTGCTGTGAGTGATTTAGTGAGTCAAAGGTAGCTAAAAGGAACACTTTTTGAAAGTTTAGGTACTTGTGAGGACGTTTTGAAAGTTCATGGAGGTATGGAGGTTTTTTAGACAAGTAAGAGTAGCAGTTGATGAATTAAGGCGGGTTTGATTTTGTATGTGTAAATGTTTTTGCATATATGGTTATGATATTGAGATTTCTTTTGTTTTTGTTTTGACAATTGGTTATTGAAATTTTATTTACATATTGTTTATTTTGTTAAGTTTGGAAGTATATAGTGATCTGTTTTCAGGTGAAAGTTTTGTATTAAAATTTCAATTTTTTTTAATAAATTCTATATAAGCAATTATATCGGTTTATAGAAAAATTGATCCATCGCTCATAAATCGGTTTTCTTGCAAAGCAAATAAAATTGGTCATTCATCAACTATAGGAAAATTGTTATAAATGTCCTCTTTTAATATACTATTTACTAATTTATTTTCTAACTTATTCTTTTGCATTGCATAACCATTTAAAATTTGGTTTCTTTGTCTTGTACGTTACTTATTTAATTATCAATTGATAATATGACAGATGATGTCATGCTTCTTTTTAAAATTTTCTCATCTTATTTTGCCATTATCTTTTGAACCGTTTATTTTTTTTGACATGCAGCTTTAGAGTTTTTTGTTCATCTCATTTTTATCTTCGAAACATCATCTATTGTTATATACATTTTCAAAAAAAATTTCAACTATTTAATTTTTGTAGAAAACTGGTAACTACCACGTAGCTAACAGGTTTCTACCATGTTGTTATCTCCTTCTGTTTTGTTTAATTTTCAAGTTCATTTTCCTACCATGTTCCTACCAAATAATGCTCTTGTCATGTTTAACTACTGGATAGTGCTTCTTTCATCAGTTATCTATCAGAAAACTACAGTAATATTTCCAGAGTTGTCATATTTTACTTCTTACCATGTCCCTACTATGTTGTTATCTACTTCTGTTTTGTTTGATTTTCAAATTCATGTTCTTTCCATGTTCCTACCAGATAGTGTTCCTGTCATGTTTAACTACTGGATAGTACTCCTTTCATCAGTAATCTACCAGGAAACTACAGTAATATTTCCAGAGTTGTCATTTTCTACATCCTACCGTGTTCCTACCATGTTGTTATTTGCTTCTGTTTTGTTTGATTTTCAAGTTCATTTTCCTACCATGTTCCTACCAAATAGTGCTCCTATCATGTTTAACTACTGGATAGTGCTTCTTTGAACGGTTATCTATCAAGAAACTACAATAATATTTCCAGAGTTGTCATTTTTACTTCCTACCATGTCCCTACCATGCTCCAATTATGTTGTTATCTGCCTGTTTTGTTGGATTTTCAAGTTCATTTTCCAACCATGTTCCTACCAGATAGTGCTCTTGTCATGTTTAACTACTGGATAGTGATCTTTTCATCAATTATCTATCAGGAAAGTACAGTAATATTTCTAGAGTTGTTATTTTTTACTTCCTACCATGTCCCTCCCATGTTCCTACCAGGTTGTTATCTACTTCTATTTTGTTTGATTTTCAAGTACATTTTTCTATCGTGTTACTACTATATTGTGCTCCTATCATGTTTAACTACTGGATAGTGCTAATTCATCATTAATCTATCAAGAAACTGAAGTAATATTTCCAGAGATGTCATTTTTTACTTCCTACCATGTCCCTACCATGTTCCTAGCAGGTTGTTATCTGCTTCTGTTTTGTTTGATTTTCAAGTTCATTTTCCTAACATGTTCCTTCTAGATTGTGGTCCTGTCATGTTTAACTATAGGATAGTGCTCATTTCATTATTAATCTATCATGAAACTGAAATAATATTTCCAAAGTTGTCATTTTTTACTTCCTACCAAGTCCCTACCATGTTCCTACCATGTTTTTATCTGCTTTTGTTTTGCTTCATTTTCAAGTTCATTTTCCTACCATGTTCCTACCAGATAGTGCTCATGTCATGTTTAACTACAGGATAGTGCTTCTTTCATTAGTTATCTATTAGGAAACTATAGTAATATTTCCAAAGTTGTCATTTATTACTTCCTACCATGTCCCTACCATGTTCCTACCATGTCGTTATCTGCTTCTTTGTTGTTTTAATTTCAAGTTCATTTTCCTACCATATCCCTACCAGACAGTGCTCCCAACATGCTTAACTATTGGATAGTGCTCCTTTAATCAGTTATCTATCATGAAACTACAGTAATATTTTCAGAGTTGTCATTCTTTACTTCCTACCACGTTACTACGATGTTATTATTTGCTTTTGTTTTGTTTGATTTTTAAGTTCATTTTCCTATCATGTTCCTACCAGATAGTGCTCCTGTCATGTTTAACTACTCGATAGTGCTCCTTTCATCATTTATCTATCAGGAAATTATAGTAATATATCTAGAGTTGTCATTTTTTACTTCCTACCATGTCCCTACCATGTTCCCACCATGTTGTTATCTGCTTCTTTTTTGTTTGATTTTCAAGTTCATTTTCCTACCATGTTCTTACCAGATAGTGCTCCTGTCATGTTTAACTATTGGATATTGCTCCTTTCATCTGTTATCTATCAGGAAACTACAACAATATTTCCAGAGTTATCATTTTTTACTTCCTACCTTGTTCTTACTATGTTGTTATCAGATTCTGTTTTGTTTGATTTTCAAATTCATGTTCCTACCAAATTGTGCTTCTATCATGTTTAACTATTAGATAGTGCTCCTTTCATCAGTTATCTATCAGGAAACTATAGTAATATTTCCAGAGTTGTCATTTTTTACTTCCTACAATGTTCCTTCCATATATCGAATAGTGGAAAAAAATTTATCAAAAAAGTATATCTCAATTAATGGCGTTTCGAAGATAAAAATGAGACAAACAAAAAACATTAAAGCGACATATCCAAAAAATGAAAGGAATAAAAGATAATGGAAAAATAAGATGAGAAAATTAAAAAAAAGCATGACATCATCTGTGATGTCATCAGTTGGTAGTGGAGAAGAATAAAATAACTTGGAATGTATAAAAGGTGAGTTTGAAACTTATTTGGTCAAAATAGTTATGGACCAAAACTTTGGTTAATATAAATACTTAAAATCAACCAATTTATTAAATTTCCCTTCAATTATATTTGTTACAAAGAAACCAATGGAATAGCTCCTTTGTAATCAAATATTTTTTTAAAAAAAAATCATTGAATCGTATATCTACAAGGCTATAGAATCGGTTTAATCTATGACTAATGCTTTTGAGATAGTACAACGAGTGCAAGTAGAGCTCTGGTCCATTGTATCGGTAGTAATTGTGTCGGTAATAAAATAATACATATGGTTATAGATAATCGATACAATTGATCATTCTTGTACTCGTGGATATCAAGTCCCACTTTGACCGATCCCATTGGTTTCTTGCATGGTGAATGAATTTCGAAATAGTACAAAGAAAGAATGAATGAATAGGTTTGAGATTTGTTTGATATAAGTAGTTACTCTTAGCAGTTGTGTTCGCTTTTAATTGTTGTTAATTTCTTTTGTAGCTTTTATATGCAACCTCTTTATTTTCAAAATAACTAATATTAAAACAATTGTTTAAATTCATAACTAAACACTTATAACTATTATTTGATATCAAATAAAGTAAAGTTTATTTAAAGAAAAAGTTCTCGAACACCCGTAGAACCTCTCATATTGCTGAAAAGTCAATAACTATAGATATACCAACTGATGAGGTTTATGGCCATTTTGTATAGTTGAAAAATCAGTTTATGGTATCTGCAATCCCGATTACCCCTATACCTAGCGTAGGGTGGCAGACCTTAGTGTGCAAGAGCACTGAGAGGCAGAGATCCTGTGCCAAATCCGCCCAAGCTTCCATTGACAGGTGGTGGAGTACTTGCTAGGACAGTTGGATGGGCTCTTCTGCTGGATGGATAAGGGGGTTATTGTTTACATTGACCTAACTCCTAAGGATGGTGAGGCTACACGAATCTAATACTTTCTCTTTTTATTTGTAGGCATGACTCTTATTAAGTGAAAGCCTAAAATTGTCCCTCTAGTGGCTGCGACACAGATCCAGGCATCGGTGGAGGTTACCCCTGTCAGTACTAAAAGTAGGGAAGCAACAGCGAACGTCGAGGCGGCTACAGTGATGGAGGTAGCCTCAGGGGTGAGGCCAAAGGAGGAGGGCGCCACTTCCAGTGGGTGGGCTCAATAGTTGCTAGATGAGGGGATCACAGATCCCCTTGCTGTGTAGGAGGTGGTCACTATAAAAACTACCCCTCAGAGGATGATGGTTCTTGTAGCCAGCCCTAGGGGGCCTTTGCCTAAGGTGAGGCCCCCTTTAGTACCCTCTAAGAGTATTGAGATAAGGGAGAGGGGGCAGAAGCGCCCCCAAAGTGAAGCTGAGGCTGGAGGGAAGGCTTCCAAGGGCGGGAAGGCTCTTATCTCTGAGGAGGAACAGCTCCAGTGGGCCAAGTTTGATCCACTACTAGTAAGTCCCTCTTTCGTTTATTTCCATGTTGTAATTTTGCTAGTTGCTTGTGTTGCACTTTCTCTTCTTTTCTCTCTTTGTTTTTGTTTGACACTTTTGGCTCTTACTGTAGCTGTGGCAAACCAGAGGTGGTTGGTGAGCTGGGGCGCTTCACCGAGCTTCCCATGAGGATGCTAGCTTTGGTGAGATGGGTCCTGCTGAGCTGGGGCCTATGTTGAGAGGCAAGTACTCCTTGTAAGTTTACTTGATTTTCTTTCTAGCAAAAATTTTCTATGTTTTATGCGTCTTCGTTTCTCATTTGTTTTTTTTGGGTGATGAAGGCTTTTTCCGTCGTGCACCGCATGGCGAAGGCCCTGACCACAGCTTAACGAGAGGTGGAGGGTGCCCATGCGACCTCCCAAGGCAGTGCCAAGAGGCTCAGGGAGGCGCAAAAGGAGCAGGATATGCTCGTTGAGGTGGAGGAGGCTGCCCGCATGGTGGGGGAGACGGGTAAGAGGTAGGCGGCTGAGCTCTCACAGACTCGCAAAGACTTAGAATTTTCTTAGGCCAAGCGAAAGTGGCTAATAGCCACCATGTGAGGCCTTGAGGAGAAGCATAACACGATGATAGCCAAAACTAAGTCCGCTATGGTGGTCGAGGAGAAGAGGATTAGGGGCTTTATTGAGGAGGTGAAGGCGGAGGCTGAAAGAGCAAAAGGGGAGTGTTGGTCCGTTAACGGGCTCTAAAAAACAACAGAGGGGGGTGAATGCGTTATCTTGGTTTCTTTTAAGTTTTTCAAAAATCTTTCGCTAAATTCAGTTTTTATATGTGTGCTGAGTGCGATATAAAAACTTATAAACTACTTAGCTTCGCTGGCACTGTTTATCTTCAATCTTTAACTGAGTAAGACTTACTCAGCACAGATCGGATAACAAGTGAGAATGATAATAAGAGAGAGATGAATGAGCAATTCGCTGATGAGGCTAAATGTTTAGAGTTAGAAAGTTAAAACCTGAGATTTATCCTGTTTCAGCCCCTAGCCTACCTCTAGTCCTCGGATACCGTCTCCGAGCTTTAATCCACTAGTGATTTGTTCCTTCTATAGGCGAAGAAGCCTTTATAGTGGGTAGACAGGATTATAGAAAGTACCTTACTTTCTAACTATCGTTCAACTTAGTTTGGGTACCCTTCCCAAACTGACACTCAGATTAATATAAAAATACGAACTGAATTAAACTTATAGAAACGTTGAATCCTTACAATGTTAATCTAAGCTATTTCTCTCTATTACAAATAGATAATATGATTGATGTTTTCTTGATTGCTTGTGATGGAATTTCTTTTGGAAGCTAGAGTGATTTGCTCAGCATTTTAGCTCTTAAGAAATTCGAGGTGATTCACCAAGTTTGAACGTCTGCTTCATTCTTCTATTTATACTTTGAAGCTCTAAGAAGTAGTCGTTACAAACTTAACGAGATCGTTGATCTTCAATTTCTCATCTCTTTAATCTTTCAAATCTTCCTGTTGGAGACAGATTCCAAGATGTTTAGAGATAGGAGTTTGAATATTGAGGAGAGATAAAATTTCATTGACAAATTCTCATTTGTCTTCAAGCAATCTGGATTTGAGAGAGGCAGGCTAAATTTCAATGTAGAGTCTTCCAATTGGATAACCTTGCTGGCGTTGGCAGAATCCCACAGAGACACTTGAAATGCGGCGCATAATAGAAATTCCTTTTACTTGGACTATAGCGGGGAATCTCTGCAACCGTACTGTCATTCTTGACATTGTGAGGAACATGAGAATCTTTCTTAATTTCAGCATTTTTTATCCTGAAAAGCACTAAAAGAATATTCCGTTCCATCACAGACAACATTAGTAGCACATGTGTCATTACATCTCTACGTGTCAAGTAAAACGTGCTTTTAATTAAATAAAAGTAGAGACTCAGCATAAGCTGAGTGACGTAATTCTAAACTATGTAATACTCAGCATAGACTCAACTTTTCTTACTCTAAGTTATAACTTAATTAATCATCCAACACATTGAGTTATTCTCCCTTGAATAAACTCAAATCAGCTTCATTAATTAAGAGTCTACTTAGTATTCAAAGACTACTCAGTACTATGAAGTACTATTAACTTAGGTTCTACAATCTCCCCCATTTTGGGCAGATAGCAAACCAAGTTATAGAAGAAGTTAATTGAATAAATAGTTTAGAGATTACAGAATACCTAGAAGTGATGTAAGAATTCCCTTATGCTGAGTGACTTTCCTTAGTCAGCTTGAGCTCCCCCATACCGAGTGAGTCTTCTACAAGCGACTCAGCTCCCCCATACTTAGAGAATATCTTCTTTGATTTGGGACTTCATCTTACTTCGGCTTATCTTCAAAGGTTTTTGTCTCTTGTATTTTTTCCTGTATCACATGGTTAGATGCACAGTAGAAAACATACACAGCATAAAAAGTTAAGAAGATCTTAACTTGAGGTAGGAATATTAATATCAAAAAATGACTTAGTCAGTACAAAAACATGTTCTGAGCTAAGATTACAATAAGTTCTAATACAAGTTCTACATCTAATGGATCATGGCCTAATCTACTTTTTATACGCGAAAGAGAAAGATCCTACAGTCTTGTTCTTGTTGGATGGTTGCATTGGATGAGCATGCTTCGGAAGAGATCCCTTGTTAATATTTGCCGTTTTGAGCACATCTTCAGCTACCTTCTCCCCCTTTGCTATCTGACCTTGAACAATTTGATCAAGACAGACATTAAAGGCATCGAGTGCAGCTTGGAAGCTCTCTTGCTAGTATATAATCGCATGGGGAAATCTTTTGCTCCAATTACTCCTTGTCTTTTGTAGAGAGGAAGTCTTTGTTATTAAGCTCGCTGAGAAGAAGATGATGGAAGCGCGAGATATGAGCTATATGGTCGAAGCCTTGACTGGCAAACTGTTGAAAACATTGAAGAAGACCATGAAAGTTAATCACTGTTAGTGCAATCTTCAGCTGAGCCTCAATGTCAAGCAGCTTGGGACCAAAGGTTTCGATACTCTTAGAAGTGTAATCAATGTCTTTTCTATCTAGCTCTCCCATTTTTAGTAGCATGTCCACCTTCTTCGTCAGGTCTTCCACTTTAGATTTAACAACTTTCAAGTTGGTGTGGAGTAACATTCTGGTCCCAAGGTAGAGGGATTGAGTTAGAGGCGCACTTGGCATAGGCAAGTTTGGAAATATTTTTCCCATCACGGATACTAGAAACTTCTGTGAAGAAGAGACTTTCTCCGTGATGTGATCACGACCTCACACTGAATGGTGTCCATCTTGCTGTGGAGAGGATAAAGATCAATGACAGGGGCCTTGTCCAGCTTCTTAGAGATATCCTTAAGGAGCTTGAGGACTTCATCCTACTTATTATCATAAACAAGCAAGAACCGGGACTCGGATTCCACCAGCTTCGCGATGCTATGGCTCACGTCCTTAGTAGATTCTACCTCCTTCGAGATTTCCTAAATCTTGCGATTGATTAGCCTTTTTATTTTTACCTACTCCTTATCGAGCTCATGGATCTATGTCACTTGAGTAGCCATATTGGTACTCAAGAGACTCAGTTGTTAGTAGCAGCATCCACACTACCCTTTATCTTTCCTACAACATCATTCGCTATCATAGTAGACATGGGGATAGATGCAGTGGCTACCCCAAGCTGGGCTGCAGAGTCTATTAACCAATTCAGGATTAGGATCATCTTATCTACTAAGCTTTTAACACTCTCTTTTGCCAAATGATTTCAAATAACCAACAAGCTGCCTTTGATTCTCTTAAACTCCTCGAAGTATAGAGAGTCTTTAGGCACACTTGTGTGATGTTCAAATTCAGGCAAATTTGCTTTAGGCCTGGATGATAAGTCCATTAATTCTTGAGCAAGGAGCAATTTGCCTACTGCTTTATCTAACTCAACATCATTCATGAGTATAGGAAATTGCTTTCTAGCTAACTCACGGACCTGTGCCAAGAAAGATGTATCAGCCATTGCTAGCTTACGACTTACCTTGGCATTCTGATCGCTTGCTTTTTCCTACTGAGTGGAGTTCTCAACGTTGGGAACTTCCCTAACTAGAGAGTTTAAGGGGATTGTGGATGGTTTGAAGAAGAGGTAGGTTGAGAGTCATGTACATATGAGAATTTTGGTTTGAGTGGAATAGAACGTATAATGGCTCTTTGGGAATTGGTTATTGGTTGAGAATGTATAAGAGAAGGTGGAGATGAAGGAAAAGAATCTTGGGTATTAATAGGTGAAGAAATATGAATTGGGGAATGTACAAAGGTAGAAGTTGAAGGGGAGGGAATTTTTAGTGTTTTAGGATCTACTAGAGTAGAAACTGATGGAATAGAAGGATTTACAAAAGAAGGGTTTTGAGGAATTATACAAGAAGGAGAAGGGGTAGGTTTTTAAGGAACCTCTGGGTTGGCTGTTTGATCTAAGGATGGATTAGCATGAGGTTACTCATGTTGAGAAGAGGACTCCTCAACATGATTAAAATTTGGGGTGGGGATGATGGTATCCTGATGGTCAGACCATCTGCACATTTTTCTACAGAGGTCTTGTGGTAGTAGAATGCTTACGCTGAGTGCCCTTAAGCTTAGAAAATACTTCTTCAATGTTCTCAGTAACGTTAGACACTTCCTTGTCCTCTTCCTTAGACTTCTTGGCCATGCCCTACTCCTCAATAGCGTCTGAGAAGACCATTTTGTGCTTCCTTTGGCACAGGGTCTCATTGGCCTTAGCCTCTATCTCCTTATCCTCAACTTGCTGTTCAGCTACCATCTTAGCCTCTGCCTCCCTTTGCGTGCGGGTTTTAGCTTGAATCTTCCTTCTCTGATGTTGAACAAGAGCTATATTGGAATTTGTTAGGCTCTTCCCCTTGGCCTTAGAGGAAGCAACCTTCTGAGCTGTAGAGGAAGTAGCGATCTTCTCCAATATACTAGAAATGGGAACTTCATCAGAGTTTGTATCCTCCTCAAAGTCCACCATGAACTGATTCTCATCCTCTTTGCTGATGTCCTCAGGCAATACTTTCGGTGCGCACTTTAGCTTTTGCTTTTACTGTGCCTTGGTGTACCTAGAATGGACCTGATTGTAAGCCAGATTACCGAAGTGAGACATTTCAAGTGTTCACTTCACTAATAAAACTAAGATACCTGACTCCCCCAGAAACTCACCTACATCGACTTTCATTTCCCTCATAATCTCAGTTATGAGGTAACCATAGTGATAGACGGTAGTAACTTTGGTCAAGTGATGAAGAATTATCACAGGGCAATTTAGTTTCTTACCCTCTACCATATGGTAGACCACAGAATGTTTGAAGTAAGTGAAGCTAGTCAACAAGCCAGTCTTGGGTAGCAGCAGCTTCACTACCAGCTCATGACACAATCTTGCTGTCCATGACATTCTACTGGTAGCAATCTCCCCTGATACGTAGTTGGTAGGGAGTTTCCAATCCTCAAGAATGATGATGGTGTCTTCATCACCAGATCTACGGAGCTGAGTGGCTGAGTGAGGCGTGTTGAGAATGCTTGCGATCAGCCTAGACCAGATAAGAGTGAATCTACCTCCAAAATACATCAGCAGAACATTGTTAAAGCCCTCAATTATGTACAAGTGAGTATAGAAGGCTCTAATGAGACTCGAGATAATGAGACCCTCCATCTTTAGAAATGAGCTAAGGTGATGTTGCTTGATAACCCAGTGCATGGTCTTGTTCAGCAACAGTCCCTCATAGTTCACCTCATAAACTAGACCAAAGTCCAAGTTCTCCTCCCATTCAATTTTGTCAAGACGAGTTCCAGCTTCTAGGGTGATTTTCTCCATCTTTCCTTGATTATTTACCACTATCTTCATGGGGATAGTGACCTTGATTCTAAAGGTGGTCTTAGTTCTCGCCATTTTAGAGATTTGAGAATGGGTTTAAAGAAGAAGAAATTAGGGTTCTAAAGCTCTGAAGATTCAACTTTGCAGAAAGCAAGTAACCCATTTCCTTTAACTGTTCAACTTATATAGACAATCTCAGCTCTCTCCTAATACTTGTCACAATCGCAGATTCTGATTGAAAATGAACGCTATGATTGACATCTAATGAACTAACTCAGTAAAATTATGAGTTTGGATAAAAACATTTCCAATTCAAGCGTGTGAATTTTGAAAACGTAGAGGTTTGAATTTTAACCATGAACAGTAACTCACACCATTTCTCTAAGATCTTGACGGTGTTATCCACGTGTCATCTCATGCTTGATCTCTAACACTTAGCCAAATTTCTAAGATTTTCACACTTCTACTTCATCATGGATTCACCATATGAATCAATTACCTCAGTATATAGATTTGTTCCTTTGGTAATGGCTTGGCGAAGATATTAGCACGCTGTTCCTCTGACGGAACATATTCCAGCTTGACATCTCCTCGTAGCACATGATCTCTAATGAAGTGATACCTAATGTTGTCATGCTTCATTCTCCCATGCTGAATTGGATTCTTGGATAAATCAATTGCACTCTTGTTATCACACATAACTTCAAGACAATTAGACTTGATGCCATGATAAGTGCATAATTACACTTATTATCATGACATTTTCAATCATAAAATGATATTGTTTTATTTCATTTTATACTTCACAGAAAAGATTTCACGTGGTATGTATTTGTTTTTTATGCAAATGTAGAAACTAGGTAAATCTTGGGAGTAAAATGATCAAAGATGGAATTCTATGGAAAAAGAGTGAACAAGGTGCAAAAAGATGCGTGAAATACAAGGATTTGGCTTAGGATCGAAGCTGTCAAAGATTGGCAAAGTTGCAAAGAAGAGACATGAGGAAAAAGACATGTCACGATCGTGACACCCATTCGTGGTCACGACTTGTTACTCCTCATAAACAGAAAGATACAAATCATAATTCACGATCACGACATGTGATTACGGTCGTGACTTATGACGGTTATTTATTATCTCTTTTTACCTACCAACAGCCAGATAACAATGATCAACCACCATCAACTGCCAACCGAAAAGACACCTTGTGGAAGTCAACCAATCATAAAAAGGTGCCTTTCTATTATGGATGAGGATGAATCATTGCATCCAATCATATTAAAGTGATGCAACCCTTTGCCAATAAACATGATTCTTCGTTTGGATAGACGCAACCATTTATACCCTATAAATAGGTTTCAAATCACACCACTTTCATGCATGCTGGGTTATGTAGGGCATGAGTAGTAGGCATTGAATGATAGTATGCGTGTATAGATAGAAGGTGAAAATATCTAGATTTCACTACGTTCAAAGTCTTAGTGAGAAAAATGTCTAAGTGATTCGATTCCTAATTTGATCATTATATTTCTACACAAATTCGAGCGTTTGTTGTATGAGTGTAATTGCAAAGCACTTATCAATAAACATTTTCATTCTTCAACATTCTTTTATTCGAAATTCCCAAAGAATAGCATCCTAGCGGAGGTTCTGTACTAGTCGAGATTGAATTAAAAGTAGACGTAAGAATTGCGAGATTTGACGACTCCCATTAAAGAGTGGATATGGTTTAATCAACTTTAGCTTTCACTTGCATACCTTACAACTTTACTTTATTTTCTACTTATGCTTTCTATTTAAAAGTTTATGATATGTCTATGTGTCATAACGAGTACTTCATCTTGTGTCATTTATATTAATCAAGTTATATGCTTTTGAGTTAACTTTAAGAGTGATTTCTAGGTCAATAAGATTGTGTATAATCACTAGATCTATGATTATAATGCTATTTAGTGAGCCAACATTTTTTGAGTGGTAACTTACTAAATATGGCTATGTGAGAGCAACCCGTACTAAGCATTATATTGACGTTGTCCAGGTTTATATAATTGTCTTAATTCGTTTGCACTAGATTTAGAAAAGTCATTTCATGTGTTGCTCTACAGTGAATAATTAAATATCTAAGTATTTAGAACCAAATCTATTA
>CATIWQ010154622.1:0-7500 GCA_949673415.1 Euphorbia schlechtendalii
TAGAAACACAAACACAAACAATCTTTGTTAAATATAAACAATAAATATTTACTATAGTACCTTGAGAATTCATGGTGAAGATAGCAATTGAACATCGACGTCTTGGTGTTCAAATAATTTTTATTTATTTATAAAAACAAAGACTTACAAACAAACAAACAAACAAACAAGTAGACTACTAAACAAACACACAACCTAAAATCTACCTATACAAATTTTTCTAAAAGGAAAAAAGACATGAAATTTATTCAGGTGGGAGTGATTCTATCATCCGATCAATTTCATAAGTAGATTCTCTTAAATCTTGCTCAATATCAATCAGTAAAGCACGAACATCTTTGATTTTTCTACGGATCGAAATTTGTCCTTCCATGAGTTCAATTAATCTTTCGTGGAGGTTTGAATTTTTTCTTATTTCTCCTCATCGATTTTCCCTTTCTCTTTGTCGATCTACTTCTACCCTTTCTTCCCATGATCTCCAACCATAAGTTAATCTATCTTCTCCAATGCACCTTATTAAGAAATTTTTCTCAAAGAAGACTTACATTGTTAATTCAGGAATTACATCTTCACTATTGAAAATTTCCATGAAATAAGGTAATCTTCCTATCTGTCCCAATAGATTCGCCATCGTACGACACCCATATTTGGTCATCTCGGGATTTTGTGCTGCAGACATAAGCGTCTCCATCATAATCCCTGAAACATCGATAGGCATACCCTCCAAAATTACTTCCAAGACAAATAATTCTCCGGGGCTGACCATATCGGTGTTAGGCTTGCCAAACAACGCTCCACTTAAGTAAAAGTGTAGTGCCAATAAACAAGGATCACAAATCTACCGGCTATAGGAAAATTCTTGCTTGTAATAAATTTGGCCAGTCAAACGATTCTATATAGGCACAAGATTCCAACCAAGAAGCATCTTATAGAAACAATCCTTTAGAAATCCCAAACACTTCTCCAAAGCCTTCCTCGTGATCTTGTATTCTTTCCCATGGTGGCGATAGATAAAACAGTTTTGTCTATAATTTCTCTAAGCCACTATAACTAGCATTTCCATACAATTACTCACACTATTTCCGAGAGTCAAGTTGGAGTAAATGACAAAATTAAGTATTCTAAGATAATACATAATTCTATTGAAAATACCCAGATGAATAAGACTATTCCTATGAATTGTATAGAAACTCTTGAATTCAGCAACTCGGATTAATTCATAATGATCTCCCTCTTCCTCGGAATAGATTGGGAATGGCGCTTTGTACCATTCCTGAATATTCTTTGGCTGAAAAACACCAGATCTCGCCGGATAAACCATTTAGATAAAAGAAAATTTGTAAGAAATGAAAGGAAATTTGATTTGGAATAAGTATTGATTTGAAAGGAAGAATTCTGATTGAATGTAAAGATGATTGATGAATAGATGTGCATCAATTTTTATAGAGATTAGCGGAAAAAAACTATCGAATAATCGCTCAATTGTTGCAGTTATTGCGCGAGTTGTGATCGTGATCCTTTATCGTGAGCGTGACTTGCAGAATTTTGAGAAATAAAAAGTTTATAGGGGAATTCACGAGCGCGATATATAGGTCGCGAATGTGAATAGAGAAAATAGAAGAAAATCTTCTATTTGTCAAGAATCAAGATGGAAAATTATGATATATCACCCCAAAGATGATTATTTCATAAACTTCTCGTAACTAGAATGAAATATAGAAAATTGTGTAGTAAAGGAAACAAAACAAATAAACAATATCTTCAGAACTTACTTGGCTTCCCAACAATATCTTCAGAATGCAATTGCCTTGCCCGGTAATGGCGCCAAAAACTTGTTCGTCACTTTTCTACTGATAAGGTTAATCAATAATGGTTCCAAAATCTCGTGAACTGTTGGCTATTCACTACACCAAAAACTTGTTTACAAATAAATGTAGGTGTTATCAATACCTCTTATCACATAGAAAAATGATGATAACTGCAAGTATACAGTTACGATGTAGTTTTAAAAGATATCGAACCCACGGGGAAGGAACCAGGTTTAAAGATATGGAAGGGAAAGATAAAAATAAGGAAATAAAAATAGAATTAATATTTTTAGGTAGGAATATTAGAATGAACAGTTGAGAAAATATAGATGTGGAAGATTAGAAACTCTAAGCGTAGAGATTTTTTATTACGAACAAGTATCGCTGAGAAAACATGCAAGTTTAACAAAGATGTTTCGATTCTCTAGATTATCTAACAGACTCGGTTCAAAACACTCAAATGTTCAATGATTCACCTTAGAGCAACACATGAAATGAATTTTCTAAGTATAGCACAAACGAATTAAGAGAATTATAAAAACCTAGACAACATCAATACTATGCTTAGTTCGGGTCGCTCTCACATAGCCACATTTAGCAAGTTACCACTCCAAAAATGTTGGCTCACTAAACAATGTTATATCACAGATCTAGTGATTATACATGATATCGTTAACCCCGAAACTACTCTTAAAATTAACTCCAACGAATATAACTTGATTAACATAAAAGACTTAGCACGAAATACGCAATATGACACATAGACATATCATAAACTTTGAAATAGAAAGTATAAGTAGAAAGCAAAACAAAGTTGTAAGGTATGCAAGTGAAAGCAAATGTTGATCAAACCGTATCCACTCTTTAATGGGAGTCGTCAATTCCCACAATTCCTACATCTTCTTTGAATTCGGTCTCGGCTCTTACAGAACCTCCGCTAGGATGCTATTCTTTGCGAATATCGAACAAATGAATATTGAAGAACGAAAACATTTATTGATAAGTGATTTGCAAGTACACTTATACAACAATTGCTCGAATACGTAGAGATATCTAGTGATCGAAAAAAGGATTCGAATCACTTAAACATTTTCTCGCTAACACTTTGGAACGTAGCGATTCTAACTACACACAAACTATATCTCTCACTTTTTCTAATTCTAATGCCACCTTTGCACTCTGGTGTTGCATGAAATTTGTGAGGAAATGAAGCCCTATTTATAGAGTTCGAAGGGTTGTGTCTATCCAAACGAAGAGTCACATCCACTGGTGAAAGATTTCATCTTTTCAATGTGATTGGTTGAGAGGCTTTGATTCAATCCACAATGGATAGGCACCTTTTCATCATTGGTTGACTCCTGATAAGTGTCTTTTCGTTGACAGTTGATGGCGGTTGATCATGCTTATCTGGCGGTTGGTAGTTAAGAAGATAATACTAAAAAATCATCCATGTCGCGACCATGATATGTGATTCATGACCGTGAACCTTTGATTGGTAGACTTCTATTTCTGAAGTGAACAGGTCGTGACAGCTTCGATTCTAAGCCAAAGCTTTAAGTTCCATGCATCTTTTTGCACCTTTTTCACTCTTTTTTCATAGAATTCCATTTTAGATCATTTTACTCCCAAGATTTACCTAGTATCTGCATTTGCATCAAAAACAACTACATACCACATGAAATCTTTTATATGAAGTATAAAAATGACTTAAACTATTGTGTTTATTGTGTAAAATTATAATGATAATAAGTTTAATTTTACACTTATCACTGATGTTGCAGTGGTATTACGATGTTGAAAAAACGACGCTTGTCATTTAATACCTTTTGGTCTTAGACTTAAGTGACTACACTCTAACATTCGTACTGACTCCTTTTAATTGTTTGGACCACTTGAATATTCATTTGTTTTCAGCGCCAAATCCTTGTTGAAACTTGAAACACATCAAATTAGAATATTTAGTTTTCACAAATCACATTAAGGGTAACATCGTTATACTACTCAACATTGCATACAGTAACTCAACTTGCGCTGAGAACGTAAACTTTTGAAGCTGAGTTGCTTTACCGCTAATACTTAGCTCAACACAATAACTCTCTACAACCCTAAACCTTAACTTAACTAAGCCTATGCCAAGCTGAGTTGTTTATCACAAAACACACTCAAGCTAACTACTTTATTAAGAGTATACTTAATACCTAGTTAATTTATTTATCCTAAATAGTTTGTTTCCAAACTCAAGTACTGTGAAGTATCTTTAAGCTAGGTTCAACATGGGAGAGTCTTGCATTAAAATTGTAAGATACACAAGTATTATGAATTCTTACTGAGTTAATTATTGTTACTTTATATTTTGTCATCATTTCCAAATTGAGGGAGATTGTTGAACCAACCTTAATGATACTTCATAGTGTTTTGAATTTTGGAAATCGATAAAGTAAAATAGATTAGTATAATTTACTTATTACTAAGGTTAGAATCCGAGTTGTCAAGCAAGAGTATATTCAAAGGTGAATTACTCAATGGGTTAACATGTGCTCAAATTATAACTCAGTTTATGTCAGTATTAAGTTACTCAACATAGTAAATAAAATACTCAACATAATGAATTTAATACACATCAGAAGGGTATGTTTAAAACTTTACTTAAGTGTTGACCTATAAACGATGTTTACCTTTTAACTTGTTCCGTTAAGGAATATTCTCTTCAAGTTATTTTTGCAAAAATTAATTTTGATCAATACAAAATTCAAAAGGAACATTCCGCGATAAAGTCAAAAGTAGTAATACGTTGGGGATTAGCACTACAGTCTAAGGTCAACAGGCAAAAAGTGTCGCGCTCTAACTCTACCCACTCTCAACTGTAGACATCATATACTCAAGCGTATAAGAAGATGACATGTAGTATACCAACGCATCTCTCTCTCTCTAACGGATTCTGACCAAGATCAAGCTTGAAGCATATTGTCTTTCAACAGATTAATCCTATCTTTAAATGGATTAATCTAATTAGACAACGATAAATTCAAATATCACAACGGATAAATTTAAATCACTAAGGAAAGAAGAATCTAATACAAGCTTGCATCAACGGCTACTTCAAAGTGACTCTATAAAAGGAGATTGGAGCAGAAGTTCTAAACTTGGTGAATACACCTAAATTTCTAAAGAGCTGAAAAATATGTCAATTTACTCAACATTTGAAATTTTAATTTGTCAAGAAGCATTAAAATCTTAATTATCTTTCTAGTAATCGAGAGAGAAAACAAATCTTAGAGTTTTACCTAAGATAACTCATTGTCAGAAAAAATAATGTTTTGTAACTTGTTTTCTTCAGTTCTTCATTTATTAAAAATTACACCGAGGAATCTGGATTGAAGAGTGTATTCAACTCGGTAGGATTAGATTATAGATTGAAGGGTACTTTCTAAAATAGGGATCTCTTAGTGAAGGCTTCTCCACATAGTTAAAGGAGTTAGCACTAGTGGATTAAAGCTTAGGAAAGGTACCCGAGGACTAGGTATAGGCAGAGACTGAACCAAGATAAATTCACAAGTGTTTGATTGCTCTAACTCTATTTCTTCATATATTCAGTATTATAAAGTGCTCAACACACTCTATTATATCTGCTATCATTGTTTCTCTCATTATCGGTTTACTCAGTCTTGTGCTTGACTACAGAGTAAATATTTACTTAGCACAAGCTTTGGTAAATTGAAGAAAGCAAAGACTCTCAGTTTACTCAGCATAGTATTAACTCATCACAATATTCGCATAATTGTAAATCTTCTTTGTGATGTATATTTAAAATTGATCAAAAAGAATTGTTTTAAGTCGTGCACCCCTCTTACTGATTATAAAAGAGAAACAGGACCAACGCTATCAAATGACAGCCTCCTCTTAACCTTGACACCTTTGTGCATGGTTGTTGGGCTAGCCATACCATACTCAAACTCATATTCACTCATTTGCATTATTCCTCCCCAATATAGAATGTAGAGGTTGTTACATAAATGTTTTCTATAAACTACAAAACGAATAAATGTGCACACATATATTATGAAATTACTCTTTCATCATAAAATTTTATTTGAATACTTTATATTGTTTAAGATATTATTTAAATAACATAAATATACATATATGAAGTGAACCATAATAATAATCAGTTCATAAAATACCATTCAAAATACACTTTAAATGTCACAAACTTAGATATATTTTTCATATTACAATAGACTTAAACACTAATCATACATCTTTCTAACGGGAAGAGACCCACATACTATGGCGTGCAATAGACATATTTATATAATTTTTTATTTTAAACATTTAGTTATAAACTTTTTATGTACTCCAACTAACACATTTAAACCTCAATAGAGATTAGTGAAATATACACATTTTCTTATAATTCTGTTTCCTTTTAGAATACACAATAAGTAGGTCTTTTAGTCTTTTAAATTTACCATTAAGATCAAATTTACAATATCCTAAAAGATACATTACTTATCTAAATAGTGGAGCTATGAAATCTAGCATTCTTCAATTTTTTCTCCATCTTAAATGATAATTAAATGGTACTTTTATTTTGAATTAGACCATTTTGTGTATTTTTGTTTAGACAAATTCAAATAAAATATTACGCTAGTCAATTTATATACGAAGATATTTTAAGAACCTAAAAATTAGGGGGTTGAGATGTGGGGGTGATAATAGTATTGTCAATCGAGCTTTCCGCACAAAGTAAAAGTTCAATCCCTCTTTTGTGGTTAAATTGTGTTACTACTTCGTAAATATTCATTAATCCATTATAATTTTTCTAAATACATCAACACCCCTGTAAAGTTGATTTCGAAAATCAGATGTCACCTTCAACTTTCAAAAGGGTCGGTTACCCCTCTCAACTTGGTAAAAAAGACCAATTACCCCCTTGACATGACAAAAATGCATCAGTTTGCCCCCTCAATGCCACATGTCAACTTTTGATTGGATAGAGAAAAATCAGAAAAATGACATCTTTAAAAAGTCAAACCAATCACATTCTGACACGTGGCGTTGAGGGCTGACCGGTGCATTTTTGCTAGGTTAAGGGGGGTAACTGGTCTTTTTTGCCAAGTTAAGTGGGGTAACTGATCTTTTTGAAAGTTGAGGGTGGCATCCGATTTTCTGAACTAACTTTAGGGAGTGTTAATATATTAGGCCTTATTTTTTTTTGGTAATTGCATCTTTTGACTAGGAGTGTGCAAATGGTTTGGTAATCGAATTACCGAACCGAACCAAATGAAATATTAATTTGGTTCGATTATTTTAAAAATTCAGTTTGGTTTGGTTTGTAAAATGTTGATAAATCGGTTATTCAATTCGGTTCGATTTTTGTGTAGAAAAAACTATACTAACTGTTAGTTTTTAACCAAATCGAATAATTTATTTCGATTTGGTTAATTCAATTTTGAATCTTATTTAATTTGATTCTGTTAATAATATTTTTTTTATTTTATTTTCGGTTAAATTCGATTCGATTTCGACCGAATATTTACTTTGGAGCACAATGGATCAACTTCACTATTTTAGAAATTTAAGCGTTAGGACGACTTTCAAGATAGCACACAAAAAGGGACCTAAACGGATTTCGGCGGAGGTTTTCAAAATAGCGTTATTTCTCAACCCGGCACTGTAAATTCATTAAAAA
>CATIWQ010154622.1:12500-25713 GCA_949673415.1 Euphorbia schlechtendalii
CGACTTATTTGACTGGTAATTATCTTTAGCAATATGATCTCGAAGATTGTAGCTTTTGGCTGTTCATCTTTTTATTTTTTTATTTTTTCAACATGTTAATTTCTAGTACATAGATTTCCAGTGATTTTTTTCTTTTCTTTTCAGGTAGGTTCAATTGGTGCAGGTGGGCGATATGATAACCTTATAGGAATGTTTGGTACAAAGCAAGTTCCAGCTGTTGGAGTTAGTCTTGGTATTGAGCGTGTCTTTGCTATAATGGAGCAGCTCCAAAAGGATCGAAACCAGGTACCTCATGCTTTCTTAGGCCTCTTCAAAATCCCAACCTACCTTATGTAATTTAGTTTGGTTTCCGAACGGTTCGGTTTTGATTATAAATTTCATAAACTTTCGGTTTGTTCGGTTTTATTTGATAAAAGACCTATACAACCTAACCGATCGATTAATTAATTAAAAAATGCTTATATTTCCTATGCCTTGTGTTTACTGTTTTTAGCTAACAAATGCTTCAAGACTTTATTTGCCATGGCATTTTGCCTGAAAACTTATTGATAGGCCCACGCACTTCCCTCCCTGTACATTATCAATATATTTCCCCCAAACTAGTGGTTTTTGTAAGATCAGTTTTTTTAGCAACTTCTCAGGGCCAGTTTGGGATTTTGCTTTCTCAGGCTGCTTTTCCATGCGAAAAGCCCTGAAAATCAATAACAAAAAAATTTCTAATTAATTAGTATCGCCAAAATATGTAGAATTAAAAGTTTTTAAGTGGAACATTTTGCGACAGCAGTCTCAAACAGGCCCTTAGAAATATAGGATGTGCAAATGCTGAAGTAGAGCTTTTTTGGCAGGTAACGCGTCCAACTGAAACCCAGGTTCTACTTAGCATATTGGGGGATAAAAGCAAACTGGCATTAGCCGCAGAACTTGCCAGTGAGCTATGGGATGCAAAGATCAAAGCAGAATACAGTGTAAGTACAAGATTTAGCAAGCACATAGATCGTGCTAAAGAATCCAGAATTCCATGGATGATACTCGTTGGTGATAAGGAGCTGGAAAGAGGAATCGTAAAACTAAAGAATCTCGAGACGACACTAGAAGAAGAGGTCCCTAGAAGTAATTTTGTCGCTGAAATCAACAAATGCTTGACCGCCTAATTGTGTCGTTATGGTAACCTCTTTAAATAGCATTTTTTCATGTGAGTTTTTATATTGGGGAGGGAAGTTTGTATCCCATTTTATTTGAAAGAATATGGTTTAGCTACATACCAAGTTATTTTTGTTTTTTGGAGGGAGTGGATGTATTTGATCATCGACTTTATTATTTTAAAGACCATGATTAACTCACAAAAAACTTTAAGCTTGACATGATAGGCATATGCAAAATTGTTTGAATGATTTGAAGGATTTTTCTGTTTAGAATAAGCTTTTTTTAGGAGTGTCTTTTAGAATAAGCGTTAAGGTTGGAGAAAGTGAACTCGACTGATGACGCTCTTCTGATCAAATTTTCATGGATAAAAGAAGGGATAAAAAAGAGGGGTATTTTATATGTTGTCCGTGCCAAACGTGCTTGCATGTTAGTTTTTTTAGACAAAATTCATTGATTAATCTTAGTTTAAATGGTACTCCCCTAACCTTTTTTTTTTTATTGAAATTAAATAGTTTAATGTATAGTTTGGCTCTTGAATTTAATCTTAAAAGTTAAATGGTCCCTTGAACTTGAAAAAATGCACACGTTCCCTCAACTTGTAAAAATCGCATCAATTTGCCCCTTCCTTTTTACGTGTCAGTTTTCGGCGGAGAGAGAAAATTGACATTTAAAGATGGCACATAACATTTAGGGGGGTAAATTAAATGCTCTTTTACAAGTTGAAAGGGTAACATGGTGCTTTTTAAAGTTAGGGGTTCATTTAGTTTTTGAACTAAGCCAAATTAAATTAATAACTATGTTATTTATTACATTCACTGTGATAGCAAGTGTTCAAAGTTTACACCCCTTCCATTTTCTAATATTTTTCATTTTAAATTTTTTACTTTGGTTCCTAATACTTGTCATTTTAAAATATCATCGTATTTGTTAATAAGATTTTTCTAATTTACTATTGCATTGTTTAGGAAAGAGATTAAATTTAGATTAATTTATAAGTTGGTAAATAAGAAGAGAATTAATTATAAAGTAAAAATGATAGAATAATCATTTTATAGTGCATTAAATATGTTGTTGGTTTTGATGAAAAATCTAAAATGATAAATATTAGAAATCAAAGGAAGTAGTTTATCCGGGTTCGCCGCATTGTAGTTGTTACAAGATGCACAAGTATTGCAACATAATGGTGTAATTTTTGAGAGTAAATCTTGCATTGTTTCAATTGAATTGAATATGTATTTGATTCCATGTACATAACAAATGTGTCTGTATAATGAGATAATGAAGTGCAAATGTTGTAGAGCGAATTCAACTTCTTCCATTATTAATAGCCCTGAGTCGCAGTACGAGTTGTTGGCGTTCAGCTTCGACCTCAGCACATTTGAGGCTCATTTGGAGGTACCGATCCTTCATTTCTCTCAACTCTCTCCCAACCGCTTCATTCCCTTCTAATGCCTCACCATTTCCACGATTTTCGCCCAACAAACTAATACAGACAACAAGAATGCCTCTATCTTAATGAAAATGACAAATATATTCGGTACGAAGGAATTAAAAAAAGCAATTTAAGATTATTTTCCGAAACTGGTTGCACCATCGTCTATGTTTACTTCTTTGGCTAATCTAGAAGCCAACTCGCAGCAAGGTAACCGCTGCTGATATCAGCTACTTTTAAAAGCTGATATTAATCGCCACCTGAACTTGACCAATAAAGTCAGTTACCACCCTGACCTTGCAAAAAATGCTATCAATTTGCTCCACCAATGTCACGCTAGCTTTTGGTTGAAAAGAGAAAATCGGAAAAATGACATCTTTGAAATGTCAAACCAACCATAAACTAACTTGTGGTAATGAGGGGGCAAATTTGTGCATTTTAAGCAAGTTCATGGGAGTATATGACGCATTTAAAAGTTCAGGGTGGTGATAGATGCATTAAGCCTTTTGGTCATGTCCTAATAGATGCATTAAGTTGACATCTTCTTGTTTGTCTTGAGCTATAATTTAGTCTTTTCATTTAGATACCATTATAGAAGAAATTTACCTTGAAAATGGATAAATGAGCTAGTAAAAAAATGTTAAGTACATTTGACTTAAGCTAACCCAAAAATTAGGCTAGAGCACCTTTTTCGATAATGTAGTATAACTCATTTGGTCAATGTGGTATACATGTCATCCATTTGGTACATGTGGTATGCAAGCTATTGCCTTTTTGTTCTGTTTAGTACAAATTATGCACAATGACCTCTATAGAGATTCTACAACACAACGCCCAAGAAGGTACCATGTTGCACACATGAACCACATAGGTAATAATTACACAGCACACAGAGCTAAAGGGTAACAAATTGCATAGTACTTGGATCAAATGGGTAACATGTATACCACATGGACAAAGGCTCTTTATTCCCAAAAAGCTAAGTCATTTCATACCTTAATCCTTTTTTAATCCAACTTTCGAAGCTGTCATTATTAAAATGTACTTACCATTATGAAAAAATAGAGAGCAAATGGAATCAGTGGTAAACTGACAAGAACAGAAGGATGACTAAGCTGCTAATACATTAAGGTCAGTAAGGTACCTCTTAAGTTGTGCTTTATACATGTCATTGGCCTCCAAAGCTTCAGCTAGATTATTTTCAAGCAGATGAATTTTCGATAAAGGAGCAGGCCCCGTATCTGGGGAAATTTTAGGAACAAAATCTGATTTCATAAGTACCTGAAACAGAGAGAAGATATGCATAATGTTAGTGAACTATGATAACCATGTCGCATGTTACATTATTCTACAGTGGCAATAAAAAAACGAGCAGCGAACAAAGCATAACAAAATTAGCTTCAACAAACCTCAGATGGCTTCAGTGAATCAGCCGTCGAATTGCTAAACATATCTTCAGAACAAATGTGAAGACTTGTACTATTTGACTTCTGTGAATCCAGTTCTGGTTCATTGCTTTTGAGTTCCCTTTCAAAAGCTTGAACTCTTATAAAGCACTTTTGATTCTCTTCCTGGAGGTATCTTATCTTCCTATGTAATTCACCATTAGCTCTTTTAGCCTGAAAAAGCTCATTTTTCAGCTCAGCATCCTTTGCACAAAGCGCTTCTCGTACCGTTATATCCCCTTCCAGCCTTAAAACCTTTTCCTCGAGCAAAACTTTACTGTGTTTGCAGTAGTCTAGTTCAGACAGAGCTGTCTGCATGTCAGAAATCTTCTGTGCGAATAGCATTTTCTCGTTATTCAATTGTTCATAATCCACTTTTAGCATATCAACTGAAGCTTCAAGTCTTTGATTTCTGAATTTGGCCTCATTAAGGGATTTCTTAAGAGCCAAAATTTCATTTTGAAGAAGTTCTGTTTTCTGCAACTGGTCTCTAAGACTGGAAATGTCTTCTTCTAGCTGTAATCTTTCATATACAGAAGCCTTAAGTTTTAATTCAAGAACCCTAACAATGTTCTTATGTTTTTCTTCCTTAGATTTCACATCTTCTAACAAGTCCAAAAGTTTTTCATTATCAGCCATCAGAATTATCTGGTTTTGTTTTGAAACTGCTAGCTCTTCCTTAAGTTCTGAAAGCTTAGTTAGTGATTCCATCTCAACAGTAGAGAGGTTGGTTTCAGATAACTTCAGTTTTCTTTGGACTTCTTGCAGCGAAGCTTCCAGCATAGCTTTATCTGCACTTAATCGAGACATTTCATTGAATGAAGATGAAGTTGCCATTCTTTTTTCATCATATGTTGTACTGATATGTTCTGTGAGGTTCCCAAGTTCCCTTTGATGATTCGCAACTTTGATTTCCTTCTCCAAATACATTTGATTCAGAAGATTCACTTCTGTCACAAATTTGTCACTGTTTAGGATCTTATCATCAAGCAAAGCATCCAATTCAAGACGAAGAGCTTTCTCTTTCGAGGCAACTTCTTCCAGCATCAAACAGTATTTTCCTTCAAGAGCTTCGACTAACTTGGACATATCAGAAAAACTTTGTTGTGATTCCCTCAGTTCAGCTTCCAAAAATGCATAACGTAAATTCAACTCCATCTTCTGCTTCTTTAGATCTCCAATTAAATTATGAAGCAAATTACATTCACTCATAAGACTTTCAGTAGTAGTTTGTAATTCTCGATTTGCTACTTTCAGAAACTCACTCTCTTCTAGAGCTTCCAACCACTGGTTTTTCATGGCCGCCAAATTTTTCTTGTGATCATCCTTTTGTATTTCCAAATCTCTTTCCAGTCTTCTCATTTCTTCCTGGAGAATTATTGAACAAGATTCTGAATTCTGTAGTTCCAAACGGCTCGACTCCCTCTCATCAGTCATATATCTCAATTGTGCTTCCAAGCCACATATCCGCTCTGATAAATGAACATTCTCATTTTCCAGGTCAGACAAGTGTTCTTCTACTTCTTTTTTGCTGATTTTAAGCTCTGATAATTCTGCTGCAAGAATGTTGACAGTTGAAACATGGGCTTCTGGACTTTTATTGGGTACCGATGCAGACTCAATAGGACAATTTCCTAAACTTTCCACCTCTTGTTCCTTCAGTGAAGTATCAGAAATAACTTGTATCTCCTTACCAGAATCTGGAATTTGTGGTGCAGATTTCCTCTGCAGAATCTCTTTATCTCGATTAGAAGAGTTTAAAGTATTCTCTTTCAGATCATAAGTCTTCAATTTGTTCAGAACCTCATCAGTGTTCACTAATCTTGCTTTAACATCTCCACTTTCCTTCAGGTTATCTTCATGCTGAGTAAATTTAGCTTCGAACAGATGTTTCAGCTCAATAAAACTGTTTAGCATAGCTACAGCTTGATCTTGTTGACTGCAGTTGCCGGTAGCATATGAAATGTGAGAGTTGCTACAGCATTCATTGTTTGAAGAGTCATATAGATTACATTCTTGCTTCTTTATATCTGCTAGACAAAAGTTAATCTGTTCATATAACTCGGATAGTGTTTTAGACAACCCAAAAGCATTATCCGATGCAGAAATATCAGCATACTTCCCATGATCAGCAGCCAGTTCTATAATAAGCAATTCTTGGTTCTTCAATTCCTCTTCAAGCTTACGAATTTGGGACTTTAAGTTTTTTACTTCAGACTCAGAAGTGAAAAGATTATCGTTGCCTGGAACTTCAGTTGATAAATAACTGAAAACGGCATCCGGAGTTGGGAGAGCTCTTTTTGATTCTTTGAGCTGAAGTTCAAGCTCTAAATTTTCAGCTCTAAGCTCATTGCAATCTTTTACAAGCTCATCCACTTTCTTTTCCAGAACTCCTGCTTCCTCGATCCAACTCTCATTGGCCTTGAGAACTTCCGATAACTTCGCTTCCAAATGGACAAGTTCTTCCTCTTTGACAGCCAAATTTTGTCTCAATTGTTCTTCACAATCCAATAAAACTTGAGCCTTCTTACCTTGTTCAGCCTCAATCTCATGGATTTTCTCCTGCAGAGATTTTTCCAGAGATTGAATGGTACATTGTAGAATCTTTTGAGAATCTTGCAACTCCAACATCTGCAGCTCCGTGATCTTGTTGTTTGCAGCAGGAAAATCTCTGCATTCATGTTCAGTTGCAGAAGCTTCCAGATCCAAAACATTGGAACCATTGCTTTCATTTCCAGAGATACGATTCCCCACATCATCATTTCCCGGTTCCATTTTTGACAGGTTCACGATTTCAGTTTTTTGCTCTTCGATGATATGTTCTAGTTCCTGAAGAATGCAGACGAGCTCAATGTTTGACTCCTGGGTTTTATTAAGCTGTAAAGCCAAGTCAGCATTTGACTCTCTCTGAAACTTAACTTCCCTTTCTAGTTCTTTCTGAAGATTCTCCATTTCTCTAGCACTGAAATCTGCAGACTCTGTAGATTTGATCCTCGCCGTTGAGTCCTCTAGCAAGATGTATACTCGTTCGATCTCTAGTTTCAACCTTTCACATTGACTTTGTGATCTCGAAAGCTCCATTTCAATGCTTTCCTGGTAGTTTGATTTTCCTGACAACTCCTCCTGCAATTTGTCCACATCGGTCATCAGCTTTCGAGCATTTTGTTCCCACATTCTAGCTTCTGCTCTAAGTTCCTCAATTTTGATTTCTGCAGCTTCCAAAAGGTCCTTAGATGAACCAGCATTCTGCGAAGGTGATGAAGAAGAGGAGTTTGAAACCTGATTAAACTCATACCGCTGATTCTGATGGCTTCTTTGTGAAAGCGGCACCTTTGAGTTGAAGGATGAGTGATGTGATCTAGAAGAATCGTTATTAAGATGATAAGTTCCATAAGGAGAATAACTATGTTCAGAACCAGTTGAATCTCGCCTCCCTATTTGTTTGTTTGCAATGATGGTCATGTTATTTCGTGGAGAAAAATTTTCGTGCACCATGGAATCATCTGTTGAGTCAAGGCTATGGTGTGAACTGGATGCTGAGAAGCTTAACTCCTGTAGCAAAAGGAGAGATATTGAGTAAATATGAGTTTGTTGACCATTAAATTTATTATGTTTCGCAAGCTGAGAAGTACACCAAAACTTTATCATACAAGTTGTGAACTGAAAACAACATAAAGTAACTCTTTTAGCATGCACAACATATTTTCAAATGATTATAAAATAATAAATAATTACAGCGGGGTTATTCAGAAAACTATCAGTTGTCATGTCACATGGTTGAATGCAAAATGGCAGTCCTGTGGTGCAAGCTAATTATAAGAAATGAGATTTCTTTCCAGCAGGTGAAAGATATAATATAACACCACTTTCTTGCAAGGAAATGGCTTTCAATCGCTGTACTTTAATTTACCACAATTCAGCCTTTGATCTTTAATTTCGCTAAAAATATACCATTTATGGACCAAATCATCAAGCTTGCTGTTTATGGAAATGAAGTAGTCTATAGATGGAACTTTGATTATCTTTAATCTGAACATTCAAGTCATGGTGTGTGGCATTCAAGCGTGACAATATGTCCATCATGCATTGCATTATGATGAAAATAAAAATTCAGAATCAAATTTCCACAAAATAAAGTTTAGGAGTCAAAAGCAAAACTTGACAAAGTAAACGGGCCAAAAGAATTGTTTTGCTGAATAATCTAGGATTTGGATTCTCCAAAGTTTAAATTTGGTAAAGTTGTAAAGTTTAATAAATCTCAATCATCTATTACATTTAGTACATTGTCTACAAACAACTAAATTTAAATCGTCTAACTTTAGAAAATCCAAATCCAATAATATATTTTGGAAAGTGAAAATAACAAGATAACTGTTAAAATGTGATGGCATACCCTACTAAGTACTTCTGCTTGAGACAAACTATCAAAATTGTGACTAGAAGAGGACCTGGTACTCCTGTCATCTGTATCATTATGCTTCGTATTTGCACCCTCCACTATATCATCCGTCTGCTTATCCCTTCAGAAAAACAGGCTCAAGTCTTTTTAAAACATAATAATAACTTACTCCTTTGGAGCAAAAAGATTCACTAAATGACAAACCTAAGTTGTGATCTTGGTGTTAGACACTGAATTTTAATCTGCAAATCAAAAGCAGAAGCAAATTTAAGCCCTGTTCTCTTATTCTTAAAATAGTGTAAAAAAAATAAATTCGAGTTTACTTAGTTATAGATCTACACTGAATTAAGTTCATATTAGAAGTTTTAGGAAACATGGCCTTAGACCCTAGTAAAAAACACAGGCTACAAAGATCATTCGTACTTAGCAAGAGAAGTATTTCAGATGGTAGCTAAACAATAATGTCCTATGAGGATGTTCTTCTGTGACCTATTTTTTTTGCTGACAAGTACAAAAGACATCAACATACAGTATTTCTTCCTGTATTTGTCAAGTGAAATACCTTTAAAGAAGACTAGCATCAACACTAGTAACAACTGTGCAAAGGGAAATAGTGCATCATGGTGAGGAACCAATAATCTCTAAAGCAAATGCAGTATGGTATTATAAATGTCTTTTATATGGATAAGGCAAAACTTGACTAATGACTCACTTGTAAGACGGTCCCATGGTTGCACTTTTTTAATGGTAATGAAACATGAATGGCTGTTTTTGAACTCTTGTAACTAGCCAGATTAACCGTGGCCTCCCCAAGGATGCCAGATCTGACTGATCCCTACAAGAAAAACAACCATTAATATTCCACTAAATGAGTTACATATTAAAGCAACAACAGTTAACTTCAGCTGGGACTACAATAAACAATCCAATCGCACCATTGAAACTACAAGCTTAAAAAGGTATTCTTCAGCCTCCTTTGAAGGATCATTTTGGGAAATTGAAATCGACTCTGTTAAAGTCTCTTTCCACTGACAATTTCCATTTTTGACTGATGATTTCCCTGTTTTGGTAATTGTTTTTCCTGTTTCCACACAGACGATAGACACATAGAGCTTCTCCCATCCTTTTGGCACCTGCAATCCAAGTATAGTATTAAGGAAAGCAATGAACAAAAGAATATACTGATCTATAGCAGATATTAAACAATTTCCTTTATTAAATATTAAGTTTAGTATAGCTCATACTTCCTTTTAGCAGAAAAAATTATAAAATAGAAAACGAAAGTCCGAAAACCAAAAATCTAGTGTCCTACTACGCCTAAACTGAAAATAAATAAGAAAATCCGGTATTATTGAACATTAAAAAAAAACTAAGCCACTGCAAAATGCAAAATCAAAAATCTCTTGACTGCATTCTATAAATGTAGAAATATGATATCATGAAAATTCATAAATGACACAGATCGATTAGTGAAACAGAAGATTTAGTAGCCTAACAGCAAATTCAGCTTCTAGAAATGAAAGAGAAGAGATAACGGAACAACAGAAAAAACGCACAGAGAGAGATGAAAAAGCTCGAAAAAGTGATTGTAACGAACGCGAATAGAAAGAGATACCTGAAAGGCCTGTAAGTTGAAGAATTTGAAATCGAGTCTTTCGCCGGATTTGAGAGATTTGAGCTTGTTTGACCTGAACATTTCTCCTCTTTCTTCGGGTTCGTGCTTCAGATTCTTGTCAATCTCAGCTCAGTTTCTTCCCCATTTCTTCAATAATACAGTTTCACAGTCACATGCTTCACTCGTATCGGATAAACCAATAGTTTTCTTTTCTTGTTAGTTGTTATTTGTCTGCTAATATCTAGCAATATTCTCTCTGCTAACTGCTTACTATAATTATATTTGTTAAATTTCCAATAAAATACTCCCTCCTCCTTTTTTTTCAAGTGTGCTTTTATATTTCCAATAATATTTATTTTTTATTTTTTATTTTAATTTTTTTAATTTATTTTAGATGATCATTTTATATTTTTTAAAAAAATTTCTAATTTATCTTTGTATTAATTAAGAAAGATATTAAAGATTGATGGAATAATAAATTTTTTAAAATAAGAAGAAAGTGAAATCCATGAAGAATAAATAAATTATTTTATTAATATAGTAATAAATATTTTATTAGTTTTGATGAAAACTTTAAAGTCACATTTAAAATAGTTGGAAGGAGTAATAAATAATATTGGTTATTTTAATTTAACTCAACCACTCATTTGTGATGTAAAGGGTTAAAGTGCCAAAATTTTATTGAAGTTATTTGGAACTTTAGAATTTGTCTGTAGTTATGTTTCATTAATATCACGTGGCTTTTCCTGCTACCCAAACATAAATTTTTGGGTGTTTATCGAAATGGTTTATCATATGAATTTTGCATTGCAAGTTTTATCAAGGGTAATTAATGCAAGGCAAGAGTGTACTAAAAGTACACTCTTTCGTGAGTTGGACTTGGAAGGTCTATCGATTTAAGTACTATTGCAAGTTTTATCCACGGTTTATCTCCTAATCGATATTGGAAGCTCAATCGATCTTCTTTTTTAAGTGAAATCCCATAATATGAGCATTCATACAAAGTGTACTATGACAAAGGAAGTAAGCAAATTTTAAATTAGAAGATAAATGTTATTGCTATGAAAGAAAAAGTTCTTAATTGAGTCTTATTAGACCTTGTTATTAAACCTAAAATTTTATGACAAACGATAAAATAAATAGTATTTATCATTTCAAAGTAAAATTTGACACAACTCTCACGTTATGTAAATTAATAAGAGATTTTATGAGAAGTTAAACACACCAAGTCAAACTAGTATAACGGTGAAACTCATTAACTAATAAAAATTTGTCAGTATGTAATACACTAATTAATTATTCAAAAGTTGAGTAAATAAATCATATTCCAAGCTATAAAATATATAAGGTAATGAAATTTAATAGCTTAGTTTAGCATATATTACTTCTTCCATTCTTTTATTTATTTCGTATAAAGGTTTATGAGTTATTCATTATTATATTGCCTCTTATGATAACTTTATAGCCGTGTCATATTTTTCCATATTTTACATTAATTTCAGTAAAAGAAAAGTTCCTATATCCGAATATTTATTCCATAAATAAGTTGAAAATTGTGAAGAAATAAATCGTAAACATCAAGTATTAGTTTGATGACATAAGTATAAATAATGGCATAAAAATTGTTAGTACTAGATTTTCAACTATTTTTTTCGATTTCTAAAAGTCGCAATGAATTGAATTAGATTGAACTGAACTGAGTTTTTAGTTTACATTTATAACTATGCATAGCCTAACTATACTGAAATGGATTGAACTAATCTGAATTAGTTTGTAATCTAAAAAACAAAACCTTATTTTTATCAAAAAGATCTTATGATATCAAATAATAAAAAATCATCTAAATGTATAACAAGTGGTTTCTTTACATTTTGTGGGTAAACAAAATTGTAGGATACATTTCCAACCAAGATATGATTAATGTCAAATGTCTCCTCAAAGGATCTTTATTCACTACCTTTGAGTTCAACTAGTCAAATGTCTCCTTAAATAGTTTATGTACTTCCATGCAAGTATTACGACATAGCGGACATGTATAGTGGTCTCTCGCCTCATTGCTACCATGGCTGGTTTTATAAAGCTTCACGAATTACTTTAAAACTTTAGGCAACATCCAAAACTGTATATCAAATAGTTAGTTAAAACTGATTTTATTGTTTTCTATATTGAAATTCTTAAAAATAATATTGGGGAGACTTTGTTTCAAGTTTGGACTTTAAGCTAAGAAAGTTTATTTCAATCTTTAAAAAACTAAAATAATATTATTGTTTAAATCAGCAAATTGATTTACTTCCAAGGTATATTTCTTCGTTGATTTTGTTTAGCCCTTAAACTTTTCTATCAGCATCGCCAGCCCTTGTTGCCATCGATGACCAGTCCTTTATTTCTCACTTGTTCACTCTTGTACGTAATGTTTAAAAAGCGTTAAGTGTTAGGTTGGGAATTGAATTTAGGTGCTTCTGGTGGGGTATATATGGATTTACATATAAGTTGTGATAAATCTTAAAAAGGTAATTGTTAATCAATAAACATTTTAATATTAATCATAATAATTTTTTTAAAGCAAATTATATTTTTTGATACAAGAAAGGGTAAAAACTTTTTGATAAATATTTCAAGTTCTATAAATTTCGCTGATGCTCCAATTTTTACAACAAAACACTTTGAAAATTTGTTTTTTATTATAAAAAACAACCGCCTAGATCCGTTGTAACACCCCCTGATCGGGAGTGTCACGGTAACAGTAACTATCAGTAACTTATAACAGTAACTTATCAAATCACCATATTTCATATTAATACTTAAACAAATTTATTTCCAATATTCATATTCGAAAACTCCAAATATTATCAAAATACAATACTCGCTCCTCACACTAACTAGTACATGCCATTATTTTACAGACCAAAATGTTACATGAAAATAATAATCCACCTTGAGTCTTTTTCCTTTTTGTAGTCTTCAAGCTGATCCACTTATACCACTCTGATCCACACTATCTATAGAGCTTCTGAATCTGCGTGTAGAAAACAATTACACGCTAAGCAATTTGCTTAGTGGTGTACACTAATTCCAATTTCAAAACATTTAAAAACACAAAATACCATTTATTTATGATTAAATAAAATTCATGATAATACATTTCGAAATTTCAATATACATATAAAACTCGTCTCAAA
>CATIWQ010154664.1:0-15711 GCA_949673415.1 Euphorbia schlechtendalii
TAACTTTTCTAATCTTAGTGCAAACGAGATAAGACTATTATATAAACCTGGACAACTTCAATATTATGCTTAGTAAGGGTTGCTCTCACATAGCCACATTTAGCAAGTTACCATTCCAAAAATGTTGGCTTACTAAACAGTGTTATATCACAGATCCAGTGATTATACATGATATTGGTAACCCCGAAACTACTCTTAAAATTAACGCCAACGCATATAACTTGATTAACATAAATGACTTAGCACGAAATACGCATTATGACACATAGACATATCATAAACTTCGAAATAGAAAATAGAAGTAGAAAGCAAAGCAAAGTTGTAAGGTATGCAAGTGAAAGATAAAGTTGATCAAACCGTATCCACTCTTTAATGGGAGTCGTCAATTCTTGCAAATCCTGCATTTGCTTTGAATTCGATCTCGGCCCGTACACAACCTCTGCTAGTATACTATTCTTTATGAATATTGAACAAACGAATATTGAAGAAAGAAAACTTTTATTGATAAGTGATTTGCATGTACACTTATATAACAATTGCTAGAGAATATAGAAAAATCTAATGATCGAAATAAGGATTCGAATCACATAAACATTTTCTCGCTAACACTTATGAACGTAGCGAATTCTCTATCTATACACACACTATATCTCACTCATGCATTCTAATTGATCACTTGCTGCTGCACGAAATTATAAAGTTTGGAACCCTATTTATAGAGTTTGAAGGGTTGAGTCTATCCATAAGAGGAGTTGTATCCATTGGTGAATGATTGCATCAATTCAATGTGATCGGTTGACAAGCTTTAATCTAATCCATAATGGATAGGCACCTTTTCATGATTGGTTGATTTCTAATAGGTGTCTATTCATTGGTAGTTGATGGCGATTGATCATTTTTATCTAGTGGTTGGTAGTTAAGAAGATTAAACCAGTAAACCGTCCAAGTCACGACCGTGATATACAAGTCTTGACCATGAATCTTTGATTGGCAGAATTCTGTTTTAAAGAAGAATAAGTCGCGACCGCGAACGATTGTCGCGACCGTGAATTGCATTTTTCTTCAGAATTCTCCTTGTAACTTCACCGATATTCGACAGCTTCGATCCTAAGCCAAATCTTTAAGTTCCACATATCTTTTTGCACCTTTTTCACTCTTTTTTCATAGAATTCCACTTTAGATCATTTTACTCCCAAGATTTACCTAGTATCTACATTTGCATAAAAAACAACTACATACCACATGAAATCTTTTATATGAAATATAAAAATGACTAAAATTATAGTGTTTAGTGTGTAAAATTAATATGATAATAAGTGTAATTATACACTTATCACACATGCAAAAGAATTCATGCCAGGATGTTTGGGACTTGGATAAGTCAAAACGTAATCCAGGTAGTAGTTCTGAAGAACTCCTCTAACAGTCTCAAACCACTCATTGAAGTTATAAGCGTCATATTTTATGTCAACAAGAGGACCGATATCAATGCAAGTATTTTCGTTAGTGATCATATTCAACTTAGATATAAGATAGAATTTGTTTAGACATTAGCATATGTACATGCATTTAATATAAGGTCTTTAACTAAATAAATAATTCCTACTATATTCTCGACATTCAAGTAGCCCCTTCTATTTAAATTTGGAAAATTTGGTCCAACCAATTTTCCTTAGTAGGTAGCATCCATGGTTAGAACCCATCCATTTGCATCCCATGCAATTGCTAATCCATTTGAGTTTTCTTTCTCGAGATGTGTGTGACCATGAAATTCTTGGTCCCTCTTACGAAGCGATGATGAGAAATATTTTCACTTGCATCTTTTGTTTTAGTAATCCGCTTTGAAGTTATGAGACGTTCGGAGGAGATCCTGGTGTCTTTTGATAGCCAAAACTAACCCAAAATCAACCCCAAAAAAACCCATTAAAGTCAAAAAAAATGATAATTAAAAAATTAAAATTAAAACATTAAAAAACTAAAAAAGATAAAAAAAAATTAATTAAAAATTTTTTTCCTACCCATACAGGTCAAACTGGCCCAGACCAGTCCCATTTTTTTGGGACCAGTCTGGTCCAGGCCGGTACCAACTATCCAGGCCAGACCTGCCCAATTGGGCCAGTCCCGGAGATCGAGATTGGTCCCGATTGTCTTGCTCCCCACTCCAACTTTTTTATCCCTTTTTGCCTCGAACTTTAACGTCATTATCTCAAAAATACCTCTCCTTCCCCACATATTTACAACTTTTACCTACCACTATAAAAACCAAAAAATTAGAATTTTTGAGGGAGAGACTTACCTTTCTAGGAAAATTCTTGTGAGAGAGAAATTAGCGACTTTTTGGAAAAAGTTAGGAAAATCTCACACTTTCATTTTTCGACGCTTTTTCTCCGAAACTCCCTCTTCCTTTTGATTTTGAGTAAGAAACTAAAAATCTAACTTGCGGGTTTCATGTTCCTTTCACTAAAAAACCTTCTTTTCTGCCTTTTTTCTACCGAATCGACTACAAAAAGACATCAGGATCTCATTCTTCAGCATTCCTATCTCCAAAACTTGCGAGTTCACATCCAAGGGGTAAGATTTTAAGCTTTTGGAGACTCTTTGGCTTGATTTTGTGTTTTATTTTCTGTCAATTTTGCATTTTCGACCTAGTTTACTTTCATGCTGTTTATTACTATTTTAGGCCCCACACAACGGGAAATCCATTTTTACTGATAACCGACCACATTTATTCCATGATTAAATCTTAAACAATAAAATTGGTCAATCAAGTCTACAATCAATTATTTTTCGATAAAAGCGCACGGGGAACCCGAATTCCCCATTTTTAAATCAATTAGCACGCGATTCACTCTAATATAACTTTTTTCCATAACTAATTGCGTCTTGTTTGGTTAACTAACTATGACATGATGTTGTGATATATATCTTGTACTAACCTTTGTGGATGCAGGTAGTCTAGGTTAGATGAACGTTAGGGATTTATTTTTCCTTCGGGTATCGCAATTGTAAATAAAATGTATTTGTAGATAAATTGTATTTATGACCATTTCCCGATTTGTATTATTATTTACCCTACCCTCCTTTAGGTTAGAAACCTTGTATTTACCTTTTATATCACTTTCTTTAATTCACTGCTTTATCTATCGATTTTCGCATGTGTATGTCTAACTCAAATATAAACCGAAAATGACTAGAAAATGAATCGAATGTCTTAAAGCTGGTTGTTTTCTCGTAATTAAAACTCAAATAACGATGAAGTAGGTAACTCATCCAGACCCAAATCTCTTTACTACTGTTTGGTTTAGGCTTAAAGGATATAGGCTGTACCGAATTTCCAAGAAGAGCTAATCCGGGTGGTGACTTCGTAACAATGTAGGTAAGAGGTTTAGGCCTCAAGTCTTTCAAAAGTTTTCTTTCTTATTTCGTGTGTTCATAAAACCAGCATGCCCCATCTAACAAGGCCGACACCTCGCAGCGACCACGCGGGTCCAAAAACATCGTTCGCTCATAGTAGTGACTCCACTGGGGATCGTTTTCATTTTTAAACTTAAAAGCTTAAAAAGACTTTAATGAGTATTGAAAAGTCATTAAATGAGTTTTTTCCACCTTTAAGATATTTTGAACAAAAGCATATGCATTATACGGATTAGCCATTAAGGTTAGGGAGCCCTATTTTTCTTTGAAGCCATGAAAGTATCACTAATGACCTCATGGGGATCAAGGATACCTAGTGTATGGATCAGTTATTGCCATGTCGCATGTACCTCCCTCGTTCGCACCTATTTAGCGAGAGGCTTGGAGTGTATCATAGTTTAAAAAGAACCTTCTACATCAACAACCCTTGCAACTGAACTCATATAGCATTGTCATAGTAACTTCCCCTAGGTATACCAAAATATCTGTATGTGCATTGTGCAGGTTCGCTCCTTGGCATCCTAGTGGTGTCAAGATAACCCAAGCTTAGATTTAGAACCCGAACCCTTTATTTCGCTGAAGGTGTATGGTTGGATGAATTGTATAATTGCGTGCATGCTATGTGCTATGTGTTAATTTCTTTTCCATCCATTACATATGCAAATAAAATCAACATCTAACACCATGTATATCATGCCAACCACATTCTTTGTGCAGACACTAATTTACGCACACACTCATTCTTTTATGAAGTATCATGACATCATGAATAAGCCCTAAACATCACAATATAGCACATCGGTATACATTAGTCATAAAGATGCTCGAGGTCCCATCGCTTTAGGGAATGCATCAACATGTCATATCCCAGCATTTACAATACCCCATAGGCATTCAACACTCTACACAACTTGAGTCATGTACTCAACTCATTCATTTCGCCACATTGGCGATACTAAATAAACATCAACATTGCTTCATTCATTCGTTTATCACAAGGGTATAACACATTGTCTTACCAAAAAAATAAAGTTCTCATTCACTCATGATATAAGGATGTCACCGTGGTAAGGCTTACCACCCTTTACCTCTTATTTCAAAGTAAACAAGATCATTCCATTTAATCCATTCAAGCTCATCCTTGGAGAGATCACAATTGATCTTTCTCGACCTCCATACCCAAAGGTTGGGACACCATTACATCTCTTCATGAGAGTTCAAAAAACATTTAAGAATCATGAAATCATTTTTATTTTGTCATTCTTAGGGTTTTAAGAGTGCTCATGAAGTATCATGACATCATGAATGAACCTAAAGCATCATGAAATACCCTATCGGTATTCATCAACTTTAAAGACACTTGAGGTTGAGTCACCTTAGGAAATGCACCAACATGAAATCCACTCATTTACGATGCCTAATTGGCATTCGAACCTCTACCCAATTGAGTCCAATAATCAATTAATTCATTTTCACCACATAGGTTATTCCATATAAATACAAACATCAATTCATTCATCAATTTACACATCATAAGGGTAGGACACATTGTTTTATGCAAAAATAATGATCCACACACCTCAAGTTCTCGTAACATGGGATTGTTACTATGGTAAGGCATTACCATTGTTTCCTTACCCTCACTAAAATCCCAACATTTCACTTCACTTCACTACATTTAATCTCATCCCTTGAGAGATCACACTGATCTCTTTGGGATATCATTTCGCTACTTCATGAGCATTCGAAAAACCTTTAGGGATCATAATTCATAAAACATCAAAACATGTACTACCTAACCCAATCTTGTTTTGTAATTCTTCTTCGATTCTTTCGCTTTTCCATTTGTTCACCATGGAAAGTCACAATGACTAACTCAGAACCTTTTTAGTACCCTCTAAAATCCGAATTGGAAGAAATTGGAGATTTTTGGGCTATGGGGGCTCCGGTATTTAGCTTTTCACCCCATAAACACCATATTTATTTATGTAGCACTCACTTTTTAGGATCCCTTGGACCACGTCTTACGATTCTCAACCCAAGAGTTATGCCCATGATTGAGGAGTATCAGTCTATTCTAGGTAACCCTTGTCCTTGATGATTTCCCATTGTGGTATCGAGTTATCGATTCGGAGTTGTAAACTCACTAAAAGGGTTGTGGAAGTTAGACTTCACTAATCATTTTCTATCTCATCCCCCGGAGATTAGAAGATTCCAAGTTACTGCAGTCTTAGATTGGTGCTTATCTACTCTGTGACATCACATTGCTTGGCCATTTATGGTGGCTTTACTACTTATATCAGAGTTCATGTGTGAAGTAGGTGGCATCACCCCATTTCGACTGATTTCTACCATAATTAGTATGTCTCAGGGAGCTTTACCTATCGCCATTGGACTAGCGAAGAATTTGTTATGCATGGAGACCACAAAGGCCAATCCCAGCTTGATCGATGACCACTTCACCTTGTTAGAGGTTAAACTTTTGGATAAACTAGCCTTGAATCATGAGCTGAGACAACCTTATGAGAAGTACAAGGTCGTTCTTTACAGTGAGAGAGGACTCTACATTGCTGACTACTACAAACTGATGGTAGATGATTAGGTATAAATCATGGGTATAAATCATGAGAGGGTACATAGATAGCTAGATCTACTAGGTTTGCCCCTGGTGGAAGGTTATTGCTTTTATACCCACATTCATGCTTACGGTGTCTAACTACTTGAATTACAAGGCATCACTTCCTATTCTCCTACACAGCTTTGTCATCAGTATGGGAAGACTCAACAAGTGCCTTGGGCTTTCCTAGTGTAGGGGATTGATAATATTGGTGAGATCCAACCCTCTTCGACTAATGGGCATCGGAACATCATTTTGGTGGTCGACTACTTCTCTAAGTGGGTGGAGGCTGAATCATTCACTAACATAATCGCCAAGAAGATGGCCAAGTTCATCGAAAAGCGTATATTTATGTGTTATGGGATACCTCATCACATTGTGCCTAATAATAGAATTTCAGTTTCAAGGGGCAACAACCGATCTGTCTAGAACCAAGTTTATAGTACTTCACAGTACTTAAATGTTTTTGAAATAGAAAACTATCTAGGATAGTGAAATTAATTGAGTACTACGATACTCTTAATTAATGAAGCTGACTTGAGTTTGTTTAAGGAAAAACAACTCAGTTTCCTGAGTAATTAATTAAGTTTAAAGTAGGAAAAGCTAAGTCTGTGCTAATAACTACATAGTTTAGAAAGATATCAACTCGGTTGAGCTGAGTTAGTTTTTATTAATCAAAAGCTATATTATTTGACACTTAGCAAAATAAATGACACTTGTGCTGCTAACGTGTTCTGTGAGAAATGAAATATTCTTAAGATGCTTTTTAGGTTAAAAAAGTGTTGAAGTTAAAGAAGATTTCTAGTGGTCCTCACAACACAAAAGGTGTCAGTACGGAATGTTGGAGATTCCTCACTAAAGTCCAAGGCAAAAGGAACTCTCTGTCATGCATCATTTCTCAGTGTCTCCGTGCGACTCTGCAAGCGTCAACAATGTCAACCAATCTCAAGATTCCACGTTGCATTTCACACACCTCTCTATCATATCAATTTGCTTGAAGACAAATGAGATTTTATCAACAGAGTTTTATCGGGCCTTAACTTTCAAAATTTCTATCTCTAAATGTCCTAGAATCTATCTTCAATGCGAAGATTTGAAAGATATGAAGAGAAGAGAAATTGAAGAACTACAAGGATGAAAAGTTTGTAACGGCTACATCACAAAGCTTCAAGTATAAATAGAAGACTGAAGCAGATGTTCAAAGTTGGTGAATCACCTTGAATTTCTTTAAGAGCTTAAACTCTGCACAAATACTAGTAGCTTCAAGAAATTCCAAATTCAAGCAATCAGCGAACATCCATTTTCCAAATCTGTTTGTAATAGAGAGAAGCACTCTAAGATTTAACATTGTAAGGATTCAACAGTTTATAAGTTAAATTCTGTTTACAATCCTTTTATTCAAATCTAGAGTGTCAGTTTGGGAAGGGTACCCAAACTGAGTTGGGTGGTAGTTAGAAAGAAAGGTACTTTCTGTAAAACTGTCTACCCGCTGTAAAGGTTACTCTGCTTAAGTAAGGAAAGATCACTAGTGGATTTAAGCTCGAAGAAGGTATATGGGGATTGGAGGTAGGCTTGGGGTCAAACAAGGATAAATCATGTGTCGAAATTCTTGCTTTCACATTAAGCCTTTATCGCATTCATCTCATCCATCATTCTTTCTATCTTAAAGTTTTTTTTCTTAAAAAACCAATATATGTTGAGTAGAGTGCTCAGCAAGCGATTGAAGATAAATTGTTCAGCAAAGCTGAGCAGTTTATAAGTCTTTAGACCAACTCAGCATAGCATTACTCAGCATGCATCTGAAAACTTAACTTGGCTTAAATATTTTCATAAATCAAAAAAGCAACCAAGAAATGCATTCACCCCCCTTTGAGATTATTTGAAAAATATGGCTTCGAGCATCATTACTCTTCTCCCTATAGACCTCAAGCTAAGGTGCAGTGGAAGCAGCGAACAAATCTATCAGGAGAATCTTGTCCAAATTGGTGATTGCTTACCATGATTGGGTAGATAAGCTTCCATTTGCACTTTGATGATATATAAAACTATTATGCACGCTCCAATAGATCAGACTCCTCTCTTGTTAGTTTATGGGATGAAAGCAGTTCTCCTAGTGGAAATCGAGGTTAAATTCTTTAGGGTTTCCATGAAAGCCAGGTTGAAAGAGTGAGATTGGGCAAAAGCTATATTTGAGCATTTGAATTTTATTGACGAGCACCACTTGAAAGCCCTTGACCATCTTCAAAGTATCAGCAATGCATGGTGAGAGCTTGCAACAACAAAGTCAATCAATTATTGAAAGTGAGGGACTTAGTTTCAAATTAGCTAAAACCCTCCAATGTCAAAGCTAGAGGGAAGTTCAATCCTAATTGGGAAGGCGCATTCGTGATTAAGAAGGTCCTTAGTAAAGGAGCAATCAAAGTAATGGACATGGATGGCAATGAGTTTATGAATCCTTTAAACCGAGAATAATTTAAGTGCTATCACGTTTAGGTTAAATAATTAAAATATGAAAAGAAGCACAATAAAAAAGAGATTAAATAGCAAGCCCGTCATCTGTCCTGGTTCATACATTTGTGCAAAAATTAGGGTATTCTTTTTCTGATTAGTTCGTTAAAGTGAAAACCTGAAAAGGGTGCTCTGGGAAAAAATTAGGATAATGAGAGAAAACAATCAACTATCAACTTGAAAACCCGAAAGGATGGGTTGGCAACAAGGGTAAAATCATTGGATACTTTTGTACCCTAGTTATTTTCATTCATAAAAAATGTCATTATTGTTGAATTGTTACGTGTATATTTATAACTGAATACATGTGTGATGTTTCAAGAAAAAATGTAAGTAACGTAATCACAAAACGAAACAAAAGAGAAGAAAAAAAAGAAAAAAATTGAGTCTGTTGGATTGAAAACCTGAAAGGGTGGCCAGGAAAAATTAAGACATTGTTCGATAGACTAAAAACCCGTGAGGGCAGTCTATGCTAATATTAGAACAAAAATAAAAGAAACAAAAAAAATAAATTGTATTCAATGCATCCCATCTTTCCAAAATGGAAAAGAACATCAATTATCTATCACGAGGCCAAAGGGAAAATATCGGCGAACTTCCTTCACAACAATGATTATCATAATAGGGAGAAACACACAAGCCTTGAGGTTCGATGAGAAATGGATCAAGTGGAGACCAATGTTAGTGTCATTAATAACATACTCAAGAGGAATTTGAGTGTCAAAAGTTCGAAAACTCATCCTACTTACTCAAAAATAGTTTCAAGCTTCAAATCAAGTTGCGATCAAACCTCAAATCAAACTTCAACTCAGACCCAAGTCCATCCCTATCGGCTAGTCTAAAAGAATCCCAAATCAACCACTCAAGATTGCCTAGTCCCCACAAGAGCATCAGCTGCCGAAGCCAAAGCAACCAAAAAAAATATCACATCCATTAGTCATATACTCATAAAAGCATTCATGAAAATAGTTGACTAACAAATTACACAACATACATGTGAGCATTCAAATTTATTCATTCACATGCACATATATGCGTTAATAATTTGTCGCAGGATCTTATCGACTCCATCCTTGTCATGCTACTATCTTGCTGCAATTTCATCTTATTGTGCCACTGTGTTGCCTCACCTCGTGTTAGAAATCAGCAATTCAATCATGGATCAATTCTACCCCAATTTTGTTCATGTTTTAACTCTTGATTGAAGGGGAAAAATATTTTTCTTCAGCAAAGTCAATCAAGGAGTTAAAACATGCCTTCACACACTACTAACTTCATAATCATTTTTTCTTACATGCAAAATTTCTTCCCCACCGCATTTTGGGGATCAAAATTAAATCAATGTTCTAAATAAACATTACGGAAATTAAAATCGCATCGGTCTTATAAACCACACTTTGGGAATCAAAGCCTTTCACACTCCTTACTAATAAAATCAATTTTACCCTCACTTTCTCTACCAATCACCACATATCCCTTCATTCACCCAATACTGCTTCCCAAATCCTTTCTCCCAAGAAATCGTAACTTTAAAGAAGCAATATGTCCCTGGCAATCAGAGCTAAATCCTCGCAAGGGGTAAATTCATCCCTTCTATAGGCACCTCTGAAGTATTTTTTGAACAGGCCAAATTTCTTCAACTTAATCAATTTCTATTCATTTTAACTCTTAATTGAAGGGGCAAAATATTTTGTTTCCAAAATGTCAATTAAATAGTTAAAAGGCTCTTATTACCACTATTAACTTCAAAACAACTTTGTTGCATCTCAAGTTTTAAAACCAACTCAACCTCTCTTGGAAGGTAACTAGGGCACTACAAACCTAGAAGTCAACCTCGTTAGCTGGGCACTAAAAACCTGGAAGAAGACTCAACCTCTCTTGGAAGGCAAATGGGCATTATAAACCTAGAACAAGATTAACATCTCTTGGAAGGCAACTGGGCACTAAAAACCTGGAATCAACCTCGTCATCTAGATATAAAAAAACCTGGAAGATGACTTAACCTATCTTGGAAGGCAACCAGGCACTAAAAACCCAGAAGTCAACCTTGACAACTAGGTGCTAAAAACCTAGAAGACAAACCAACCAACTCTAGGAAGAGGACCATACACTAAAAGCGTGGAAGTCAACCTCATCAAAGTTTTAAGGATTGAGGCGATCTTCTGTGTTCTGCGATCAACTTCAACAAAGTCATGTTGGCTTATCAGTTACTCTTTTTGTCTAACCATTCTGAGTTATGTCAGTAGTGACCACACGAGGGGCAGCCTATGAGAACGAGATTATTGGTTTCTCTCGTGAAGCGATGATGAGAAATATTTTCACTTGCCACTTTTGTTTTAGTAATCCGCTTTAAAGTTATGAGATGTTCGAAGGAGATCCTAGGGTCTTTTGAAAGCCAAAACTAATCCAAATTCAACCCAAAAATCCATAGAAAAGTCCAAAAAATAATAATTAAAAAATCAAAATTAAAACATTAAAAAAATTTTAAAAAGATAAATAAAATTACTCAAAAAGGTTTTTTCCCTCCAGTCCCAGTCAAACAAGCTCTGACCGGTTTGATTTTTTGGGATCGATATGGTAACGGCCCATAACAGGGCTGGTACTAGCATTGGGACCGGCCTACCTATGCAGGCTGGTTCCAGCTTGGCCAGGTGGGTACAGCCTATACAAGCAAGCCGGTTCTGGCCCCTTTTGGGGACCGAGATAGGTCCATTTTGGACCGGTATCGGCTTCCCAATTGGGCCGTCCCAATAGTCTTTCTCCCCACTTCAGCTCTTTTGCCCCTAACTTTAATTTTTTATCTCAAAAATATCCTTCCCCACATATTTACAACTTTTACCTAAAACTATAAAAACTAAAAAATTAGAATTTTTGAGTGAGACTTACCCTTTTGGGAAATTTTCTTTGAGTGAGAAAATTCTAAAGAGAGAAATTAGGGACTTTTTGGGAAAAAGTTAGGAAACTCCCACACTTTCGTTTCGACGCTTTTTCTTTGAAACTCCCTCTTCCTTTCGGGTTTGAGTTAGAAACTGAAAATCTAACTCTCGAGTTTCTTGTTCCTTTCACTAAAAAACCTTTTTTTCAATCTTTTTTTCTAACGAATCGACTACAAAAAGACTTCGGGATCTCTTTCTTCGGTGTTTCTGGCTCCAAAACATGAAGGTTCACATCAGAGGGATATATTCTGAGCTTTTAGAGACTCTTTGGTGTGAATTTATGTTTTATTTTCTGTCAATTTTGAATTTTCAGCCTAGTTTACTTGCCTGCTCTTCATTACTGTTTTAGGCTCCACACGATGGGAAATACAATTTTCCCCAACTGACCACATTTATGCCATGATTAAATCTTAAACAACAAAATTGAGAAATTGGGTTTAAAATCAATTATTTTACAATAAAAGTGCACTTGGGAACCTGAATTCCCCATTTTAAAATCAATTAGCACATGATTCGCCCAAATCTAGCTTTTTTGCATGACTAATTGTATCTTGTTTAGTTAATTAATTGTTCCATGATGTTGTGATATATATATCATGCTAACCTTTATGGGTGCAGGTAGTTAAGGTTAGATGTATGTTAGGGTTTTATTTTTCCTTTAGGGTATCGCAATTATAAATAAAATGTATTTGTAGATCATTTATATTTAGGACCATTTTCATATTACCCTAGTTTGTATTATTATTTACCCTACTCCCTTTAGGTTAGAAACCTTGTATTTACCTTATTTATAACTTTCATTAATTTTTACGGCTTTATTTATCCCTTTCCGTATGTGTATGTCTAACTCCAATATAAATAAAAAATGACTTGAAAATGAATTGAAATGTCTTAAAGGTGGTTGTTTGCTTGTAATTAAAACATAAATAATGACAAAGTAGGTAACTCATCGTAAACCCAAATCTCATACTACGGTGCGGGTTAGGCTTAATGGATCTAGAATGTACCGAATTTCCTAGAAGAGCTGATTTGGGTGGCGACTCCATAACAACATAAGAGAGAGGTTTAAGACTCGAATCTTTCAAAACTTTTCTATCTTGTCATGTTTTCATAAAACCCCCCACGCCCCATGTCACGGGGCCGGTGCCTCAGAGCGGGTTCAAAAATGTCATCTGCCAATTGTACAACTCCTCAAATGTTTCTCCAATCTAGCATTGGCTCCAATAATATGGATAACTAACCCATTTTGGTTAAGGCATTAACCTCATCTAGTCTCATAACCAAACACATGTTAAAGGAAAGCATGTTGTAGATGTTCTTACATCCGTTAATAAAGTTCGTATAACGACTTATGACGAAAAGACAATCTATTGCCTTAATATTGTTGTATGGATTTTATTGGTGCCACTGGTCTCTCCCTGGTCTAGGTATTATACGATGGATATGATTATGATAATAATAATAATAATAATTCCGGGCTATTTGGAATTATTAACTCTAAGGGAACATACTCAAGACTAGTATATAATAATCATTCCAGTATGCCTAGACTCCACATAGCATGCAAAAAACAAGGTCTATGTTTAAGTTCTTGTACCTACGTCTATAAGTTTTAATTTAACAACTTAAACTAGGTTTGTAAAACCATATGCGAAATCCAATTCCAATACTAGAAATCAACTAAGTCATAAAAGCCCCTTGGTTACACTTGAACCTAATACCAATGGAGATTTCTAGGTAGGAGAGGCCCCCTTAAAGAGAATGAGCAATCAAGTCCAATTCTTGCCAAAATAACCACGGGCACTTTGATTCGTTGTACCACCGACAACTATGATTTAAAGATTTCATTCTTTAATTGAGTGAAGTATGGGATGACCCTCAATTTAAAGCATTTACACGTGTAGTAAAACATTGTTAATTTATATGATAATCACCTAGACTGAGTTTGAGCAAAACCTTAATCTAGTTATCACATCATTTTCTATACAAGAATTGAAACCTAAGTCATACATAGAATACTTTAATCAATTCATAGAATATATCAATTTCAACATATTATAATCAATCATGCATAGCATAAGGCAAGCTTTGATACCACTGCTAGTTAATCAAGACAGTAATTGAACATGCAATGTTGCAATGCAAAATTTCAAAACTTAAAATTAACCCTAAAGGATCTCCTAACCATGTCATGATTGATATAATCTAAGTTAAAACTTTCCATAGATGAAAATCGATTTATAAAACTTATAAAAGAAACCTAGCATCTATGTTAAGAACATTAATCATTGATGTGTGCTTCTCTCTCTTTTAGATGTGGCATTCTCTTAGAGCAATTCGATAAAACTTTGTTGGCACAAAACTCCAAACTAGGATAGCCTCTACGATTGATCCACACAAATCTTCACCGACCAAAACCTCCGCTGAGGTAGAACTCGTTGGTAGATAGCAGCTGCTAGACCACTCGAAGACCAACCCAAAAATATTAGCTGAGAAGGCTCACTTCAAAAAAGAAAGAACCTTTTAAAGAATTCTTCATCGGTTGGAGAAACTTGTGGAGGATCTCACGAAGAAAAGATGTCAAACTCAAAGAGAAAAGCTTAGCTGAAGTACGTTAAAAGGAGGAGAAAGTAGGTCCATTTATAAAGAGAGGGGAGTTGAAAACTCCCCTCATTTAGCAATGTGGGATGGGAAAATCCCATCCCATAAACGAACTCAACCGCGCGGTTCCCTAGGATTCGCGAGTTGACCCAACGCATAGCCCACTTATGCGGGTTATGCTCTGCCTTATGCCACAAGTTGGGCTTGTGAGCCTTCTCGCAAGCCCTGCCTTTTAGCTCACAGGGTAGTCACGCAGGCCCCACTCTGAATAACCCAAATTTTTTTGGGGCCCACTCGTGATGGAAAAAATTCCCTTGCTTCGCTCAACATAATTTTCCTAATTTTTTCCTTTAATACTTTTAGTTAATAATTTAGTCTAACCAACTTATAAATCTTCTAATGTATTCAATAACCATAATATTCTCGGCATAGACATAGTCTATAGGTTCTTTACTTAATTCGATAAAAACCCATAGTGTGTGATCTCATAAGATCTCGAAGTAGAGAGCTGCAAGATGTTAACCTAAACTTGGTTTCCCATTCGGGAACCTTTAGGCTCAGTTTTCAAGATCGATATGTAACTCGATAACTTTAGAAGATCAAATGGGCTTTCTAGAAAAGGCTTATAATCCCCCGTTACTTGGAACATCACATGCCTACGACTTGATATGGTTTTGCAGTAGTAACCAATACAATACACTCCTTCCATCAGGTTAAGTACCATCCAATTTATTGAGCTCAGATTAAGTGTTAGCTAATGTAATAGCCATAGTTATCCTGGAATTAGACTTTTTCATGAATAATATCACTCACCATAATGTATCAAGATTGACTAGAAACCCATTCTATCAGTCTTATACTTTGATCAGAGGTTTATGAATGTGTCTCTTCAATAAGAGGCCCTAAGGTACATCTCCCATTATATCACTATATCAAGAGTGATGGACCCCATCTTAACTACTCGGCTTACCAACATGTGATCATCACTATACTTGTAATCACCCGTATCATCCTGATCGCCAGAGTATGAATAAGTATGACCCAAAGTATAGCAACTCCTAAATAAGGTAACTAGTATCTTAGGTCTGAGGATACTTATACTACTACTGCAATAAGACATGACACCAACACATGGATATAGTCATTTCTGAGTTTCTATCTTGTAGCGGTTTCAAATGTATTACCCAAATACATTCATGCGTTAACTTAAGGTACCACCTTCAACTCATGAGATCAGCTGCTTGGATCTAATCCAAGGAGTAAGCCTTCACATGCTAGTCTATCTGCTTCGTTGATGTCTAGTCTCAATGAAACTATGACTAAGTATATTTAAAATATTCCTAGTAACACGTATGTGCAGTTCTCACACCACATAGCTCCCACTATATCCTCGCACTTTTACACTATGAAGTAGTCACGGACTTTGTCTCATCAATGCGCATATACATATTTAATACTATACATATATGATAACAGAAAGATACATACAAATAAAATCATTGATAAATAAGAATGATACCTTTATTATCAATAATAATAATTTGAAACATTTTGTACATTATAACTAATTAAGATATATCGCCCTAATTGCCTCTAGGGCATACATCATGTCTAACACATGGATATAGTTATTTC
>CATIWQ010154668.1:0-18537 GCA_949673415.1 Euphorbia schlechtendalii
TTGCTTTGCTTTCTACTTATACTTTCTATTTTGAAGTTTATGATATGTCTATGTGTCATATTGTGTATTTCGTGCTAAGTCTTTTATGTTAATCAAGTTATATGCGTTGGAGTTAATTTTAAGAGTAGTTTCGGGGTTAACAATATCGTTTATAATCACTAGATCTATGATATAACATTGTTTAGTGAGCCAACATTGCTAAATGTGGCTATATGAGAGAGACCCGTACTAAGCATAGTATTGATGTTGTCCAGGTTTTCATAATTGTCTTAATTCGTTTGCGCTAGACTTAGAAAAATCATTTCATGTGTTGCTCTGCAGTGAATCATTGAACATCTGAGTGTTTTGAACCGAGTCTGTTATTTAATCTAGAGAATCGAAACATCTTTGTTTAACTTGCATGTTTTCTCTGCTATACTTGTTCGTAATGAAAAATCTCTACACTTAGAGTTTCTAAACTTCCACATCTATATTTTCTCAACTATTCGTTATAATCTTCCTACCCAAAAATATTAATTCTATTTTTATTTCCTTATTTTTATCTTTCCCTTCTATATCTTTAGACCTGGTTCCTTCCCTGTTGGTTCTATATATTTTAAAACTACATCGCAACTGTATACTTGCAGTTATCATCATTTTTCTATGTGATAAGAGGTGTTGACAACACCTACATTTATTTGTGAACAAGTTTTTGGCACAGTAAATAGCCAACAGTTCACAAGATTTTGGAACCATTATTGATTAAACTTATCTGTAGAAAAGTGGCGAACATAGGGCTAGCGCCTTGTGGCGACCGCGCAGGTTGAATGTCATCTGCTCATAGTGGCGACTCTGCTAGGGATTTTTTCTTTGTTTTTAAAACATAAAAGTTTTGAAGATTTTTTATAAGTTAGTGAAAATTCATTATTTAAGTTAAATAATTTTTCCATGATTTTGACATTCCAAAAGCATATGCATTAAACCTATTAGCCATTAAGGTTAGGGTACCCTATTTTATGGTGAAGATTAAGTATCATTTGTGACCCCTTGGTGATCGAGGATACTTAGCAAGTGGATAACTTGTTGCCATACCGCATGTACTTCCCTTCTTAAAACCTATTTGGGAAGATGGAGGAAGTGTATCGTAATGCAACAAGAACCTTTTACATCAATAACCTGTTAACTGAACTCATATAAGAAATTGTAGTTACTTCCACTAGGTTTACCAAAACAAAATGCATTTCATCTAATGCAGCAATGAACATTCATATCCTCATGATGTTAAGATGAACCAAACCAAGAATTAGAAGCCTACCAATTAAGCGCGGGAGATATAAGGTCTGATGAGATATGTTGTGTGCTATGTGCTTGTTAATTAAGACAATAATTGAACATGAAAACTTGCAAGGCAGAATCAAAACTTCAAATTAACCCTAAAGGATCTCCTCAAATATGCCATGATTGATATAATCTAAGTTGAAATGTTCAATAAATGCATATAGGTTTATAAAACTTATTAAAAGAAACCTACCATCTAAGTAAAGAACATTACCAGTTGATGCATACCTTCCTTTGGTGCAGTGTCCCTTAGAGTAACTAGGAAGAACTCCATTAGTACTACCCTTCAATCTAGGAAAGCCTCTACAATTGATCCACACGGATGTTCACCGATCAAAACCACTAGTTAAGGAAGAACTCCTTGGTAGACAGCAGCTGTTAGACCTCTCAAAGACTAAACCAAAAATATTACTAAGAAGGCTCTCTTCAAAATTGAATAAGCCTTCAAAAGAATTCTTAAGACATTGGAGAAAATCATGGAGAATCTGGCGAAGAAAAGATGTTGAACTTAGAAGGAAGGCTGAGTTGAAGTGTGTGAAAAAGAAGAAAGGGGATAACTATTTACAGTGGGAGGGGAGTTGAAAACTCCCCTCAAAAATCAATGTGGGATGGGATTTCTCCCATCCCACCCATGGGTCATCGCGTGAAGCTCCATCTATGTATAGGTTAACCCACACGCACAGCCCATAAATGCGGTGCGGCTACCGCAAGGCAAGCCCTAATGAGCTTGCCATGCCTTGCAAACCCATCTTGAGGGTGAATGTGGGCCTACTTCCTGCTAGACTGCACTAGCCAATGAAATTGCATGCTAGTGGCATACAAGCAAATTTTACTACTAGCCAGCCACATAGGTCCCACCTATGAAAATCGCTCGTTCGCGCGGCCTACTCGCAATAGGAAAAATCCCTTGCTACACTTTGTGTTGTTTTTCCCAAAGTTCTCCTTAAATCCTTTTAATTATTATTTGGTCCAACCAATTAATAATATATGCAAAAATTTGGACATCCTCAATATTCTCGATGTAGACCCAGTCTATAAGTTCTTTACTTAGTCTGGTAAAGACCCAAAGTATGTGACCTTATATGATCCTGAAGTATGGAGCTGCTAGAGGTTAACCTAAACTTGTCTTCTCGAGTAATATGTTTCCATTCAGCATCGAGAATAGTCTAGCCTAGTTTGGACTGTTTGTACCATTTGAAGTCGAATAGAGCTCTAGAGGCAATAAGTAAGGGCTTGCTAGGGTAGCCCAGCTACAACATCCATTTGGGTCAAACCAGTTTAAATACAAGATCATTAGTACGCCACCCCCACAATCACGCACTCAATTTTCAACAATGCAGTTAGCAGGCCATCTCCTAGCTTCACCTCGTCTAGCAATTGATCATTAGTAAGCTTACTCCTTGTATTAGATCCAAGCAATCGATCTCACAAGCTAAAGGTGATACCTTGATTTAACACATGAATGTATTCGAGTAATACACTAGAGACCACTATAAGACAAACACTAAAAAATAATTATATCCATGTGTTGGTGTCATGTCTTATAGCAATAGCTGTACAAGTATCCTCAGAACTATGATACTGGTTACCTTGTGTAGGAGTTGCTATACTTTGAGTCATACTTATTCATATCTTGGCGATCAATATGGGTGATTACAAAAATAGTAATTATCACATGTTGGTAAGCCGAGTAGTTAATATGGGATCCATCACTCCTGATATAGTGATGTAGTGGGAGATGTAACATAAGGCCCCTTGTTGAAGAGACAATCTTATAAACCTCTGATCAAAGTATATGATTGATTAAACATAGTTGTAGTCAATCATGATACATTATGGTGAGTGGTGTTGTTCATGAACAAGTTTAATTCCAGGATAACTACGGCTATTACATGAGCTGACATTTAATTCGAGGTTAATAAATTGGATGGTACTTATTGTAGTGGAAGGAATTTATTATATTTGTTACTATCGAAGAACCGGATCAAGTCACAAGCACATGATGTTTCGAGTATTGCGGGATCATACCCCTTTGCTAGAAAGACCATTTGATCATCTAGACTTATCGAGTTCCATGTTAGTCCAGAACTCTAAGCCTAAAGGATCTCGGATGGGAAGCTGAGTTTAGGTTAACCTATAGCGGCTCTATACTTCAGGATCCTATGAGGTCACACACTTGGGTCTTTACCAGACTAAGTAAACAACTTATAAACTTTGTGTATATCGAGAATATTGAGGATGTCAAAATCGTTGGATACATTATTAATTGGTAGGACCAAATAATAATTAAAAAGATTAAAGGGGAATTTTTGGAGAAATTGCACTGAACGTAGCAAGGAATTTTTCCCATTACTAGAGGGCCCCGCGAACACGAGTTGTTCATGGGTGGGGCCTATGAGGCTGCCCCGTGAGCAATATTGCTAGCGGGCCACTAACATGCGCTGGCACTGGGCCATCGCACACTGGTCGATAGCAAGCCCGCAAGTATTGCCTTGGCAGTGCTTGCATGGGCCTTGCAAGACATCTTGCAAGGCCCATCTTGCGGGACAAGGTAAGCCTGCAATGGCTTGCCTACTGTGATTGTAACACAACCCACGTAGGCATGCTATGGGTGGGTCGACCTGTGGATCCTAGGGATCCTCACGGATGACCCACCTATGGGATAGGGTCTTCTTTTTCATATACTTTAGCTCAGCCTTACTTCTGAGTTCGGTATCTTTTCTTCGTGAGATTTTTGCTGGATGCTTTACGAGTTTCTCCAACATCGCAAGTATTCTTTTGAAGGCTTGTTCAATTTTAGAGAGATCTTTCTAAGTAATATTTTCAAGTTAGTCTTCGAGTGGTCTAATAGCTACTATCTACCAATGGATTCTTCTTCAATGGGAGGTTTTGGTCGGTGAAGATCTATGTGGATCAATCACAGAGGCTATCCTAGATTGGAAGCTAGTGCTAACAGAGTTCTGCCAAATTGCTCTAAGGGAATGCTGCACGAAAGGAAGGCACACATCAACTAGTAATGCTCTTTAATTTAGATGCTTTATCCCTTTAATAAGTTTTATAAACTTGTACGCATCTACAGAGCGTTTCAACTTATATTATATCAATCATGATATTTTTTTGAGATTCTTTAGGGTTAATTTTAAGTTTTGAAATTCCACCTTGCAAGTTTGCATGTTCAATTACTATCTTAATTAACATGCAAAGAGGCCATAAGTCCGATAGATCTAGATGCTTACATGCCGCAGTTGAGGAGGAAGAATAAGAAAGATGAAGCACGCATAGTAGAAGGAGAAACCATCATATATGTGGCTAAGCTGATAAACCTAGATGAGTACCAGCTTCGAAAGTCTTAGTGAGTCAGGGATGAGGCTCAATATCCATGGCAGACGCCCATGGAAACCTGGGTCATTGAAAATGGGATTCGGTGAATAACCCATAGTGGGAAGGTGTTTAGATCTTAAAGGCCTATCCAACTACGAGACTCGATCATTGAAGAAAATTCTAGGGAATCTGCTAAACCACCCCTTCCCCTAGTGGTGGAGGAGGATGATTTGGATATTAACCCTTTGGTGCATTAGCAAAAGGGTACACAAACCAAGTATAGTATTTGGCATTTGTTACGCTTTGCTATAGTGCATCAAAGGGGTCTTGTCCAAAAGCTAATTGAGATGGACGCGACTGCAATAATGTAAGTCATAGAAATGTGCACAACCATTGGGGAGGGCATCCCGGTGAAGAATTTCCCCACCATTTCCTTTTATGACTCAGATTTGCTCCCAAAAAATAGAAACCACAACAAAGCGCTCTTCATCAGGGTGAACATCCTAGACAGGTGTGTCCGGTGTGTTATGGTTGATGATGCTTTCGCCCTGAACTTATACCCCTTGAAAGTCATACCACACCTCGAGATGAATGAGAGCATGTTGGAGAAGTCCGATACGGTGAGCCGGGAATATGAATACTCTAGGAGAGGAGTAGTTGGTACCTTTACTGTGGAAGTAATAGTGAATGGTGTTGGTTTTAAAGTCAAGTTCACTATACTTGACATCCCAGTTTCTTACTCTCTTCTTTAGGGAAGGCCATGCATACATTCTTTGGGAGCTGTTACATCGATCCTCCATTAGAAGATCAAGTTGATCCATCAAGTGGAGCGGGTGGCTATTGAGGCTGATAAGAAGTCTATCATGGTGGCAGTAGCCTTTAGCGAAGAAGATATTTCGGGGTCTTAAAATCTCCATGGTGTTGAATGAAAAGAAGAAGAGGGAGATTCCCATATGTTATGACCACTTCTCACGGGAACTTAAACAGATCATGAAACACCAGGGATACGTGACCGGTAAAGGCCTAGGGAAGTACTACCATCCCATAGTTATTGAGATTTGGTCTAGGGTTCATTATCTGGAACAAGATCTACAAGCATAAGAGACCTCTGTTCTGTAATATGCTGAGTGTGTGTGAAAGAGAGAAGAAGAGGCATTATAAGGGTAAGGTGGAGCCCTTAATCTAGAATGGCCAAGAGGTCCCTGGTTTCAAAATCTTCAATGATGTACTTGACTTCGAGAATGACCTCCTATTAACCCCTGTTATCAATGGCAAGCCTGCCAAACTCGAAACCACCCGAAAAGATCACTCAATCCTGACAAAGAACCTTACCAAAGAAAAAAGCAAAGCCAAGACATTCGTGGAAGATGAGACTAAATAAAAACCTAAGCCTAACCATGAGCTGGAGAAAGAAAACCTTGAAAGAGCACTAAAAGCCATCATATAAGTCATGTTGGCACTCATGAGGACCAAGCAAACTATGGGAGAGAGTTCTGACAATGAGGATAATCATGGAGGGGATATAGCAGATTAAGCACCAGCCCATGAAAGCAGAAGTCCTGATTCCTACCCTGAAGTTCACCAGGACAATTGTAGTGCTTCAAAGGTGCCCCTTATCAAAGAAGACCTTCGCTTGTGGAGGAGGAAACATATGATGTAATCTTTGACATATAAAAAATTTATGATGTAAATAACTCATCCTATGTGGCATTTAAATTAATGAATCTAAACTTTGCTTACTTGTGTGATGTCTTTCTGGCGGACAGCATACATTTTTCTGAACATACACATAATTTTTTTAGCATACATGATGCATCATTACATGAAATTAACCTAGGTATAAATGAATCACAAAAAATGGTGACTATTTCTAAAGATTTCATTCCTGAACAAAAGAGAGAAATGATAAAAGTACTTAAACAACACATGGAGGTGCTTGCTTGGTCGTATGAAGACATGCTTGGGGTTGACAAGGAAATTGCAGAACATAGAATCCCCATCGGCCTGCAAATCAAGCCGGTGAAGCAAAAGCTGCTAAGGCTACGACTAGTGATCGTAAGTTTTTAACTATATTAATTTAGACGGCTTATATTTGGTGATGAGGCCAAAAACCTTATTCCCCACTTTTCTATTGATAAGATAAAAGTTCAAAATACAAACAGGTGTTGTCAATACTGCTTATCAAAATAGAAAAAATGGTAACCACTGCAAGTATATAGTTTCGATGTAGTTTTAAAAGATATCGATCCCACAGGGAAGGAATTCGGTTCTTAAGACCAACTAGAGTTACGGAACAAACAAAATAAAATAATTTGTATTGGAGGGTTTGGATAATACATGGATGAATAAACAAAAATATGAACAGACTAGAGAAAATGGAAACTATATACATATTCCCTAAGAATAAGTACAATAGAGAAAAACATGCAAAATCATCAAGATTATTTCATACACTAAATAACTTCAACAAACACGGTTCTAGACACCCTAATATTCAATAATTCACCACAAAGAAACACATGAGATAACTTTTCTAAATCTAGGGTATACGAATTATGACACTTATAAGAACCTGGATAACAATATTACTGTGCTTAGTACGGGTCGCTTTGACATAGCCATATTTTGCAAGTTACCACTCCAAAAATGTTGGCTCACTAAATAGTGTTATAATCATAGATCCAGTGATTATACACAATCTTGTTAACCCTGAAATCACTCTTAAAGTTAACTCGAAAGCATATGACTTGATTAATAAAAATGACGTAAGACGAAATACTCGTTATGACACATAGACATATATAAATTTCAAAATAGAATGCATAAGCAGAAAATAAATTAAAGTTGCAAGGTATGCAAGTGAAAGCTAAAGTTGATCAAGCCATATCCACTCTTTAATGGGAGTCATCAATTCTCGCAATTCCTGCATCGACTTTGAATTCGGTCTTGACTCGTACAGAACCTCTGCTAGGATGCTATTCTTTGTGAATATCGAATAAAAGAATATTGATGAATGAAAAATTTTATTGATAAGTTCTTTGCAATTACACTCATACAACAAATGCTTGAATTTGTGTAGAAATATAATGATCGAAATAGTAATCGAATCACTTATACATTTTTCTTGCTAAGATTTTGAGCGTAGCGAAATCTAGATATTTTCACTCTCTATCTATGCATGCATACTATCACTCAATGCAATCATGCACTCTCATCCATATGCCACCCATGAAATTGGTTGGTCTTGAACCCTATTTATATAGTATGAAAGGTTGCGTCTATCCAAATGAAGAGTCATGTCCTTTGGCGAAGAGTTGCATCACTTCATTGTTATTAGATGCAAAGTCTTATCTTTATCCATAATAGAAAGGCACCTTTTCATGATTGGTTTACTTCCAAAAGGTGTCTTTTTGTCTAGCAGTTGATCATTTTTATCTGGTGATTGGTAGTTGAGAAGAGTTGACCAAAAACTGTCACAAGTCGCGACCGCGAATTACATGTCGCGATCGTGACTAATGGTTAACAACTTTCTGTTTTGAGGAATGACAAGTTGCGGCCGTGAATGGGTGTCACGACCATGAATTATGTTTTTCTTCAGAATTCTTTAGACAACTTTACCAATCTTCGACAGCTTCTATCCTAAGCCAAATCCTTGTGTTCCACGCATCTTTTTGCACCTTTTTCACTCTTGTTACATAGAATTCCATCTTTGATCACTTCACTCCCAAGATTCACCTAGTTTCTGCACTTGGATAAAAAAATAACTACATACCACATGAAATCCTTTATATCAAGTATAAAATGAAACAAAACCATATAGTTTTATGATTGAAATTGTTTTTATAATAAATGTAATTATACTCTTTTCACACCCCCACACTTATCTTTTGCCTTATCCTCAAGGTAAACACAATAGAAGTGTATAAAATAGTAATTCAAGTTCTTAACTCATTTGACAAAAGACTATCGTAGTGAGTACCACATTCCTACGTTGCACAAAACTCAAGTAAAAGTTCGAAATTTCCCACATATTAGTAATGTGCAATTTATATAGTCCAGTTGCATACCTTTGTTCTTAATGGAGGGTCAACCGAATTGTGTCTTCATATAAGTGTTATATGCTTACTTGAATATTTCCTTCTCTCAAGTATGGTATAAAGTATAAAGGACAAAGGGAGCACACTTTGAAAAAATTAATCTCAAGGCATTTTTAGGTAACCTAGGATGCTAAAACACTCTTAGTGGTTTCATTTTATGCTCCATACCACTCTCCCCTTTTTTTGGTGGTTGCATTTTATGCTCCATACCACTTTCTCTCATTTTTTTTCTTTTAAGCTTATGTTTTTTGAAGTACAGATTTGTACTTTGCACCCATTTTTCGTACTATGCTACTTTTTCTTTTTTTTCACTCATTAAATGGTAGTAGTTTCTGCTCTGTACCATTCCTCGCCTTTTGCATAACTCATTGGTTAACCTCTCTTTCTTTTGATTTTTTTCTCTCTTAATACCCTCATCCTTTATTAATCACTTCCAAGTATTATGGCTATAGTTTCCCAACACTTTAAACACACTAAATACTTATAGGATGTATTCGAGAATAGCATAAAAACTAATGGTAAGAATACTACTAGATATTACTCCACTACAACTTATCAGTAGCATTAAACTAAAACTATATAACTTATACTAATTGATGTTGCATTGAAATATACATCGAAACTTACTTGGAATGTTGCTTTCGAATGTTACTCACAACTCATCCTTGCCAAATGCTAAATGTTGTGCCAAAACGCTCACACTCTCAACGTGTGGTCAAACTCGAAACAATTTGTTCAAAATATGCACTAACATCAAACTTGTAATACCTAACACTCACAATAACCTTGGAACATATGTTAGTATAGTATAGGTATGGATAATGTATAAACAACACAAAATCATGAAAATTTTTCAAATTCTTCAATTTTTTAATTTATTTGATTTTTTTTTATTTTTGGGATTTTACAATTACCCCCCCCCCCCACACACTAAAGAACACAATGTCCTCATTGTGAGAGACTTTATTCAATTGAAAATCTATTTTAAACAACTAGTCTAAAAATTTGAAAAAGAAAAGTAAAGAAAGAAAAGAAAAGATTAAACTTGTCTATTGAGAAGGTGAATCCGGAGGACTAGGAGTAAATTGACAATTTTGTTATCTAAAGAAAGATTGTAATTTTCAAAGCATCGATTTATTACTTTTCTTTAGAATCTTCGTGTCCTTCTTCATTACCCCAAGTTTCGCTTGGCAATTGTCTAATTTTTATTGCATACTTGCCTTCCAATCTAGTGGTTGGATCAGATGGGCCAATAGAAGAATCTTCATGAGATGAGATTAGCTTCTTGGTGCAGTTGGAATAGGAGTAGAAGGAATATACACCATAGTTCTCTTGAAGAAGTCGGTATTCTTCAAATAATTCCCATCCATATAATGAAAATACTCACCCGGCTATTGAACATAGGGGAGTTTGTTTCTTGCACCCAAGATGATAGCGGTGAAAATTTCGGTCGCCCCAATCTTGTTCCTCATACTTGTAGAATTCCTCTTCATCATATCCCAAATAATATCCATGAATTCTGCTTTCTGCTTATTCAATGGATAAGAAAGAACAAACAAATCTCGCTTTTGGACTTTGGTGTTCTCTACTCGATAAAATACCGAAGTGGAAAGATATTTGGGGAGTGGAGAATGCACTCATCATCTCTCTTCTGATGGTGTAATGTCTACCATGGTTGCAAAATTGAATTGCCCTCTTCTTCTTATCCTAAAAATCAAATGTCACTAGACATTCTAAAATGCAATCCCAATTTTATGGAAATCTCATTCCTACAAATGTGCTTAAACCAAGATCAGCAAGATACATCCCCATTTGCTCATGGAGTCCTAAAGTCTACAAGAAAACCATATCAAGAAAAATCATGCCGTTGGTTTCCAATTTGTTGAGAATTTGGAATCTCTTTCCTTCTTCTCTTTTATGAATCGGAAAAGGACATTCGAAATCTTGTTGATAATCAATGATTTGTCTTCAATTTTCGGTTACCTTAACATGAGGCATATTGGTTTTTGTTTTGAAAAAGGGTTTGAAAAGGTTTTGAATGTAGAAGATGATAGAAGAAAGAATCAAAACTTTTGTAAGCTTTGTAGAAGGTTGTGCTAGTTACGGATTCAATCTAGACCTTTATATAGAGTTCTAATAGGTCATTGATTTGCCAAAATAGTCTATATAGCCGTTTCTCCTTCCAACTAGCCATTACTGTTAGTTTTAGCCATCTATCATGTGTTAAATCATGAGTTGTAATGGTCATATTCTGCCTGAGTCGTGATCGCGAAGGCCTATCACGATTGTGACTTTCCTCATGATAGAAATAGAAAGTTTTACTGCATATTGTCACAGGCGCGGTCTGTAGTCATGGTCACATCTTCTTCAGTTCTTCTATTTCTTCAAATTTTAGACTTAGTCCTATAATAACTTAGAAAAATAAACATGTTAAATATAAATAATAATTATATTCATATCCAACATTAACAAACAAGCAATTACATGAGCAAACAAACAAACAAAAAAACAACAAAAACAAAAACAACAAATTGTACAAAATCATAAATCTAAATGAAAAACGGACATTCAGTTGGGGGGAAATGATTCTATCATTAGGTAAATTTTATAGTAAGATTCCCATAGATCTCGCTTGACATCAAACATCAATGTATGAATGTCATCATTTTCCTATGAATTGAGATTTGCGCCTCCATAACATCATTCAACCTTCCCTGGAGGTTGGTTGCACTTCGTTCTTCCTCCCTCGCGATTTCCCTTTCTCGTTGTCTATTGGCTTCCACTCTATCATCCCATGATTTCCATTCATAGGTGATTCTATCAACCCATTTGCACCTTACCAGAAATCCATACTCGAAGAAAACATCCGTAGTTAACTCCAGAATTTCATCTTCACCAATAAAAACTTCGGTGGCATAGGAGGTATTCTCCCAATCTGACCTAACAGATTTACCATTGTTCGACACCTGTATTCCGTCATTGCAAGATTTTGCACAGAAAACTTGAGTGTCTCCATCATAATCTCAGAGATATCAATCCAAATTGCTTCCAACACAAACAATTCTTCAGGATTGACAAGATCGAAAGTTGACTTGCCAAACAATGCTCCACTTAAATAAAAGTGTAATGCGAGCAAACAAGGATCATGAATCCATCAGCTATAGGAAGATTCTTGTTTGAACTCATTTTGGCTATGCAAGCGATTCCATGTTGGTAAGGGATCCCATCTAGGAAGTATCTTGTTGAAGCAATAATTTGGAAATCCCATATACTTATCCAACGCTTTCCTTGTCAACTTATACTCTTTCCCATGATGATGATAGACTAAGCAGTTCTTTCTATCATTCTTCTATACCAATGTGACCAACATCTCCATGCATTGTCCACACTGTTACCCAGAGTCATATTTGAGTAAATGATAAAGTTAAGAATTCTCAGATAATACATAACTCAATCATAAACTCCAAGGCTGATGAAATTGTTCCTATGAATGATATAGGAACTCTTATATTCAGCATCCTTGATATCTTCAAAATGATCTCCTTCCTAACGAGAATGGATCGGGAATAGAGCCTTGTACCAATCTTGTAGATTTGTTGGCGGAACTAGATTGGATTTGTTTGTAATAACCATTGTAAGATGAAAGAAAAGTTTGATAGAAATGAAGTACTTTTAGATCTGGAATAGATTTGTGATTGAAAAGGCAGAAATTCAGATTTCGGAAGTGAGTAATTACTGAACACACATACATCAATTTTATAGGAGTTAGTGGAATAACCGTCGAATAACTGATAAACTGCTGCAGTTATTGCACAAGTCACAATCATGATAATATGTCGTGATCATGACTTACGGAGTTTGATAAACAGAAAGTTTTATGAAGAAATTCATGAGCGCGAATGGGGGACGCGAAACACGAATAGGAAAAATAGAAGAAAATCTTCTATTTATCGAGAATTCGGATGTAATAATATGATGTATCACCTCCAAGATGATTATTTCATATTCTTTTTTTCACATCAAAGTTAGGATTGACAAATTAAACAGTTTAAGAAAGAAACAAATAGATATATTAAGAAAAAGCGCTGTAGTCTCTATCAATTTTGTCTCTAGAACGCACAAGGTTTTGACAATAATAATTTAGAGGGCTTATATTCAGTGATGAAGCTAAAAATCTTGTTCCCCACTTTTCTACCTATAAGATAAAAGTTCAAAATATGAACAGGTTTTTTCAATATCGCTTAGCAAAAATGGTAACCACTGCAAGTATATAGTTTTGATGTAGTTTTAAAAGATATCGATCCCATAAGAAAGGAATTCGATTCTTAAGACCAACTATAGCTATGGAACAAACAAAATAAGATAATTTGTATTGGAGGGTTTGGATGATAGATGGATCAATAAACAGATGTATGAACAGACTACAGAAAATGGAAACTATGTAGATATTCCCTAAGAATAGGTATAATAGAGAAAAACATGCAAAATCATCAAGATTATTTCGTGCACTAAATAACTTCAACAAACATGGTTATAGATGCCCTAATATTCAATAATTCACCACAGAGCAACACATGAGATGACTTTTCTAAATCTAGGGTATACGAATTATGACACTTACAAGAACCTGGATAACAATATTACTATGCTTAATACGGGTCGCTCTCACATAGCCATATTTAGCAAGTTACCACTCCAAAAATGTTGGCTCACTAAACAGCTTTATAATCACAGATCTAGTGATTAAACACAATCTTGTTATCCCCAAAATCACTCTTAAAGTTAACTCGAAAGCATATAACTTGATTAATATAAATGACGCAAGATGAAATACTCATTCTGACACATAGACATATCATAAATTTCGAAATAGAAAGTATAAGTAGAAAACAAAGTAAAGTTGTAAGGTATGAAAATGAAAGCTAAAGTTGATCAAACCGTATCCACTCTTTAAAGGGAGTCATCAATTCCGCAATTCCTGCATCTACTTTGAATTCGGTCTCGACTCATACAGAATCTCGGCTAGGATGCTATTATTTGTGAATATCAAATAACAGAATGTTGAACAATGAAATATTTTATTAATAAGTGCTTTGCAATTACACTCATACAACAAACACTCAAATTTGTGTAGAAATATAGTGATTGAAATAGGGATTGAATCACTTATACATTTTTCTTGCTAAGACTTTGAGAGTAGAGAAATCTATATAATTTTACTCTCTATCTATGCACACATACTATCATTCAATGCCATCATGCACTCTCATCTATATGCCACCCACGAAATTGACTGGTCTTGAACCCTATTTATAGAGTATGAAAGGTTGTGTCTATCCAAACAAAGAGTCGTATCCATTGGCGAAGAGTTACATCACTTCATTATGATTGGATGCAAAGTCTTATCTTTATTCATAATGGAAAGGCACCTTTTCATGATTTGTTTGACTTCCAAAAGGTGTCTTTTAGTCTAGCGATTGATGGCGGTTGATCATTTTTATCCGGCGGTTGGTAGTTAAGAAGAGCTGACCGGTCACAAGTCGTGACCATGAATTACATGTTGCGATCGTGACTAATGGTTGACAACTTTCTATTTTAAAGAATAACAAGTCGTGACCGCGAATGGGTGTCAAGACTGTGAATTGTGTTTTTCTTCATAATTCTTCTTGCAACTTTACCAATCTTCGACAACTTTAATCCAAAGCCAAATCCTTATGTCCCACACATCTTTTTGCAGCTTTTTCACTCATTTTACATAGAATTCCATCTTTCATCATTTCACTCCCAAGATTCACCTAGTTTCTGCACTTGCATAAAAAACAACAACATACCAAGTGTAATCTTTTATATGAAGTATAAAATGAAATAAAACCATATCATTTTATGATTAAAAATGTTATGATAATAAGTGTAATTATACGCTTATCAACTAGAATGGGCAAAGAAGGTCAAGGTAGAGGTGATCAAACATATCGAAGTTAAATTTCTATAGGTGGTGGAATACCTGACTTGGTTGGCCAATATCGTCCCTATGGCAAAGTAGGATGGAAAGGTCCAGGAATGTGATGACTTCAGAGACCTGAATAAGGCTTCTCAAAAGGATGACTTCCCTTTTCCTCACATTAATGTCTTGGTAAACAGTGATGCAAGAGCTTCTATCTACTCCTTCATGGATGGCTTCTCCGGGTATAATTAGATCCTCATGGCTATAGAGGATAAGATCAAGACTACCTTCATCACCGAGTGGGGAGTTTTATGTTACAAAGTGATACCTTTTGGGTTAAAGAACATTGGGGTGATCTATCAGAGAGCTGCTACTGCCTTGTTGCACGATATGATCCATAAAGAGGTTGACGTCTACGTGGATGACATGTTGGTGAAGTCTAGAACTTGGTAAGAGCATTTGGTTATCTTGGATAGGTTTCTCACTTCAATCGAAAAATACAACCTTCACCTACACCAGAAGGAAGTGTGTATTTTGGGTGACCTCAGGAATGCTTTTGGGCCATATTATCAACCAGTAGGGAATCGAAATGGACCTGGACAAATGTAAGGCCATTAAGGACATGCAAATACCAAAAATGGAAAAGGAAGTAAGGTTTTTTTTAGGATCCCTCCAATACGTCAATAAGTTCATCGCCCGGTTCACCATTATCTGTGAACCTATCTTCAAGCTGTTGAGGAAACAACAGCCGGTTGTATGGAATGACCAATGTTAGGTTGTATTTGATAAGATCAGGTAGTATTTGGTCAACCCCCCGGTATTGAAACCACCTACCATGGGGAAACCTTTTATCCTTTATCTAGTTATCGAAGAATCTTCAATTAGGGCGATGCTAGTGCATCAACATGAGGATCGACAATAGCATGTCGTATATTATCTAAGTAAGAAGTTGTTGGACTATGAGTCCAAATACATGTTGGTGGAGAAGACCTGCGTAGCAATTGTATGAATCACTAAGAAACTACGCCACCACTTCCAGTCTTACAAAGTGGAGGCCGTAGCAAAGCTCGACCCAATGGAATACCTTTTCTACTCACCTTGTCTCATTGGTAAAACTCTCCAGGTGGCTACTATTGTTATCCGAGTTTTATATCACATATGTAACCAGGAAGGTTATCGTGGGATGAGCAGTGGAGGAATTCTTTATAAACCAGGCTTTGAATTCTGATTATGTTGAGAACATAGAATTTCTAGATGAGCAGTTAGCCATGGTGGAGGAACTCCAACAAGAATGGACCATGTACTTCGATGGTTCTATGAATCGGAATGGTGCAGGCTTAGGAGCGGTGTTGATAACCCCACAAAATGAGGTCATACCTTATCGAAGAGGCTCGAGTTTTAGATTACCAACAATGGTGCTGAATATGAAGCACGCTTATTCAGGTTGGAAGCACTACGGAAAGTCAAGGCAAAGACCATCTCTGTCATTGGGGATTTGGTGCTAGTTATCAACCACGTCACTATAGATAAAGAAATACGGGGAGAATCCTTGAAGCTATACCTAGACACCGTATGGGGCATCTCTGCCAAATTTGACAGGTATGTCTTCCGCCACGTACCGCAGGAAGAGAATCAAATGGCTGACTCCCTCGCTACCTTAGCATCCATGTGTGAAGGACCCCAAGCCCAACCAATCAAACTTGTCATTATGTAGTCCGCGAAGAAGTCCTATTACTACAAAATGATAACAATGAAAGATGATGTATTAACAGAATATTGGTACTCAGACATCGTCAACTACTTGAGGAATGGCCAATAACCGGAAGGTGCATCCGACTTTGAACGTACTTCGCTCCACCGACTAGCTATCTTGTTCAGATTGCTCGATGATGATTTATTCAAGCGAGCTAGTGAAGGTTTGCTAATGCATTGCCTTACAGAGAAGGAAGTCCTCCTAGTATTCAAGTAAATGCATGCCTGTGACTGCGGCCCTCACATGAAAGATGTGTCGCTAGCCATGAAGATCCAACAGCAAGGATATTTCTGGATAACCATGGTGGTCGATTGCGTTAAAGAAGTAAAGAAATTCAATGCCTACCAAATATAAGGGGATATCAGTCACTTACCTCCCGGAGAGCTACACCACTTATCTACTCCTTGGTCATGCCTATATGATTGATCCGCATGGATTTTCACCAACCAAAACCTCTATTGAGGAAGAACCCGTTGGTAGACAGCAACTGCTAGATCGCTCGAAGAACAACCCGAAAATATAAACTATGAAGGCTCACTTCAAAAGAAAGAACCTTCTAAAGAATTCTTGTGACATTGGAGAAACTCATGGAATATCTCATAAAAGCTCAAAAAGAAAAGATGTCGAACTCATAGAGAAAGCTGAGCTGAAGTGTGGAATAATAAGAGATGGGAGGCCTACTTATAGGGAGAGGGGGAGTTGTAGACTCCCCCTCAAAAAGAATGTGGGATGGGAATATTTCCATCCCACATCCAGGTCAGCCACGTAGGTAACTAGGACCCGAGGGCTGACCTGCTCACTACCTCCAAAAAGCAAGCCTAATGGGCTTGCTTTGTGCCACAGGCTTGGCTTGCGGGCCTTCCTGCAAGCCCAAGCTTGCGGGTACGCGCACTCTGGTTGGCGGGCTTCCATGACAAGCCGTACAAGCGCTTCCTTGGGCAGCACTTGTAGGCCTCTAGCCCACTATCGCATGCGAGCTTACCCCGAGCGTCGAAACCGTCAAAAATAAAATTTATAAAACCGTTTGACTCTAAACAAATAAGTTTGTAGTAGCGGCAAACGGGATCGTCTCCACAGGGACTATGTCATCAACTTCACTTGATGAAAACAAAGAAAATGCAATAAAAATAAAAAAGAATGGGGGGTTTTTAAGGAGTTGGTTGTTTGAGAAAAATAAAGAGCTAAAGCTGAAATTTAAAAGAGTAAAAACTATTGATTAAAAACTCTTCCGATAAAGGATGCTTTTGGCTCATTACAATCGATCACGGGCATAAAAGATAGATTTCTAAATTTATCAATCAATTGATTTAATCACGAAGTAGGATGATTAAAATCTTCAAAAGGCAGAAACCAAATTAGCTAGCTAATTCGAAATCCTCAATTTCAGAATGCACTTGTGGGAATAGCTGACAAGGTTTGATTCTGAAAGGCTTTAAGCAACAAGAACCAATTCTAATTCAACAAATTATGATAGCATGAAAAGGTTGAATTAATCAAATCAAAACCATGAAAACTTGAGTAGAAATCGTTTGTCACAAAGTTTTTAACTTGTTATGATAGCATAAACAAATAAAGAATGATAGTATATTAATCTTTCGAAAACACCAATTGGCCGGATTGAAGAAATCAAAAGATAACAATTGAGAAATATTACCGGTATTAATTGAAAACTGAAAATTAAGAATGGAATGAGAACAAGGCCTCACTTTTGATAACTCACCTCAAGACAAACACTTAATCGAAAGAAAAAGATGATTAGCTGCTCATGATATATGAAACAAAGACTACTGTAATTTCTGTCCAAAAATCAATTCACAATTGCAAAGGGAAATAAGTGTTCTTAATTAAAACCTTGCCAAAGAGAATGTTTTTCCTACTGCTTCTCTCTTCCCCTAAAATAGCTAAAAATATCAATTCTAAACAAAAACCTAATTAGAATCCATCACCCAAAAATTAGGAGTTTCAAAATCCTAAATAGCTAAAGAGATAAAATAGGAATAAAATAAAATAAAATAACAAAGGTTCCTAATTAAACAAAAAGTCTTCTGTTTATAGTTAACATCCAGAATTGGTTCTGTCCGCAGTCTCTTACTCATGACTCCAGG
>CATIWQ010154673.1:0-32514 GCA_949673415.1 Euphorbia schlechtendalii
ATAAACCATAGGCATTTTCCCTAGGGTGTTACCCAAACACGCGATCATGCATTATATTTTCTTGCAGGTACGCTCCTTAGTATCTTCATAATACTAAGATGAACCAAACTTAGGATAGAGACTAGCCAAAAACCCTACACATGGGAGTTGTATGGTTGGAAGATATGACATTGCATGATATGTGCTATTTGTATACTACTTTCAATTTTTCATTGTACAAATGTCATACTAACTACAAATTTTCTCATGATATTAAATGTACATACCAAACCAATATCACATACACTTAGGCACAGTTGGCACTTTAGATCGTGTCACCCTAGGATAACATAAAACCACATAGGGACATCACTTACCCCTTTTTTCAACGAGATGTCCACTTAACATCCCGCTATTGGCCTGCACATGGCAAGCATACCTTCCTTTTACTGTGTGATGTCCACTTGACATCCGACACTTAGACCACAAGGGGAAATAATATATCCCACATGTTACCCAAAAGATGTCCACTTGATATCTAGCTCACAGCCCTTTCGAGGCAATCACACACACCAAAAGCCCAAACAGGACAAAAACCTATCCAAAACCATTTTTCCCACATTAAAGGATATCCCAGTTGATGTCCTAAGCCCACGCAAGGCAAACTTACTTCAAAAGTCTTACCTTACCAAATCTTCAAGGGTATACGCCTCATACCTGAATCATTCACCCACTCGAGGCAATAAGTCACGTATCACCACATACCCTCAAATAGTGATAACCACATAGGTATCCAAAAACTCTACCCTAATTGGGGCAGAAATAACCAAATCGTTCATTAGGTAACTACATATGGTAGTTGTTTACATTAGGGTATGTCACACCTCTTACCCGAAACAATTTTGACCTTCTCATTCCATGAGGCCTAGTTATAGTACAAAACCTCAAACCATTGACCTATTACCACATAGGTAACTTAGTCACCTCACTCACATCTCTTATATTACGATGTCACATCGACATATTACAAATCTCAAATCCAACCCCCGTTGTTGGATTTTCATTTCCACATGTTTTCATTTTTACCTAACGACTAACCTGTTTGTTTCAAAAGGATTGACATACATGTTATTTCACATCATGACATGCTAACCCCTTATGAATGCAGCCATAACATTAAACATCTCACGCATTTCTCGCATCACGAGTCATGTCATGAATCGTACATGTACGGTCTAATATTATGTTCATGTATCAAAGGGGCTTGGAAGAGGCCTGCTCACTGCCTGGTCCGCGTTTCCCCAATTGTGGCCAATCTGGAGGGGGTTCCATACACTAACTCAAGTGAGGACTCGAGTGTAGACTCAGATTCGATTCAAAGCACTGTTATGGCCAATCCACAAGAAGAAGGCATGAGGGAAGATCACCCTGTCCGTACGGGATAAAATTCTCAGCAATCGTCAGTGAGCGCCGAGATTGTAGCTGCCATAAACACTTTTGCCAATAGTGAACAGCTAGCTATGCTCATTCGCCAACACATCAAGAGGACCCAGAATGCGGTGTCTAGTCCAGAGGTCACCCTTAAAATGTCAATCTGATAGGGGACCTCCTACTTCACTCATGATGCCCCTACCTCTTACTGCCTATTACCAGTTCGAGGCTGGACAAAGTCATCCTATCTAGCCCGCATTTGCACTAGGGCCTTTTTACCAAGGAGTAACCCAATATCCTATTCTCATTTGGAGTACATCGGTCACCTCACAGTTCCAGTCACCTCAACTGCCCCATTTTGTGACATATCCCCAAGGGCAATATGGCTCTTATCCAAGCTCAGGGGACGCCATCCTCCAGCAACCTGGCATGGTAGAACTATGCCAATAATTCTTGGCCATTCACGGTGGCCACCTAAGGAAGACGTACCATGCACAATCGACAGTCGGGGATGCAGACACCTTGCCCCCAAACTTCTCAATGTCGTAGCTTGAGAAGTACGTAGGATCTGGCGACCCACGCGCTCACTTGAAGCATTGTTAGATGGTGATGAGATCATTGAGGGTCAGCGATCGAATGATGGCTAAGCTCTTTGTCATCACCTTAGGCCACCCCGTCAACGAATGGTACAGCCACATTTCGCTAGACATAGCTATAAATTGGAATAGCCTCGCTCAAGCTATGCTGGAGCATTATGGTTTCAACTCTCAGATGGAAACCATAATGCAACATCTAGAGGCTATAAGGCAAAGGTAGGGTGAGAGCTTTAAATCCTACTATACAAGCTGGATGGCCACATAGGTCAGGCTTAGGGCTAGCTTTACTCTACCAGAGATGATAACCAAGCTGCTGGATGGTACACTACCATCATACAGGAACAAGTTTGGGTCAGTCATCTTCTTGAGCTACCAAGAAGTGTTTGAGAAGGCGGATAGGATGGACCACTTTGAATCCATTGATACATCTGGGGAGGACTAACATGAAGGAAGATTATGTAATAATTAGCATTTAGCTACTTTGCCCACGGGGCTTTTGAATTATTTTGAATAAATTGAACATTGTTTATTTGTTTGATATTTCATCAATGACATCACGCATTCTCATAAACATATACGAATTGTTTTTAGCACACGTGACACATCATTTCATGAAATTAATTTGGGTATAAATGGATTCCCCACCATTACAATAATTTCAAATGATTTGACATGTACTTTAGACAACGTATGATAGCAATTGTCTCATTATACAAGGATGAAAGATCAATGGAAAGATCTCCAAGCACAAAACATCCACTGACTCACGCAAAGATCAAAAGGATCGGAGCTAGCATAAGGCCAAAAATGTCGAAAAGCAAGTTGAGGCCAAACAACTGGCGCAATGTCACAAAGAAGGAGTCAGATCGTTAAGCACGTCAACAACTCCATCACACGGCTCACCACCATTTGTGGGGCAATCAAACAACCGATGCAATATCACAAAGAATGAGACAAATCGTTGAACATGTCAACAACTCCATCACAGCCATTCACAAGACCAAACAAATGATGCAACATCACAAAGAAGGAGTCAGATCGTTAAACACGTCAACAACTCCATCACCACCATTCATGAGATCAAACAACCGGTGCAATGTCATAAAGAAGGAGTAGGATCATTGAACACATCAACAACTCCATCACACGGATCACCGTCATTTCAAACAAGAATCAATGTTAAAAGGAGTCAGACCGTTGAACACGTCAACAGTTCCTTCACACAGCTCGCTACTATTTGTGGGGCAATCATCAAGACTCATCATCACATACACCTCAAGCCAGCAAAGTGGTGTGAGCACCAACCAATCGACCAGAAATGCTGAAAGAGATAACAACTGAAGTCATGGACATGGACGGCAGCTGATCTACCAAATCAACCAAGTCTTACACAATTGCTATCACGCATAGGTGAAAGAAATAAATCAATAAAAAGTAGTACAAATAAAAAATAAATTTGTAATTAGCCTGTCAATAATTAACACTCGGTTAGTTGACAAAAAATTAGGGCTTATTTTCAAAACACAAAAAGAATAGTCCGCTGAGTTGAAAACCCGAAAAGGTCGGCTTAGGCAAAATCTAGGACATCGAGAGAACCACATTGGTTAGAAAACCTGAAAAGGCTAATTGATGGTAGGAGTCAAATCATTTGAAACATTTATAACCTTGTTAAGTTAATCAATGAATTGTCATTTTTGCTGAATTTTTATGCATATGCTTATCTTGATTGCTTGCATGTCAATGGTAGAATGTTGCAAGTAAACATCCAAAAAATGAAAAAATATAAAAGAATAAAATAAAGAAAAATGAGTCTACTAGATTGAAAACCTGAAAGGGCGGTCTAGGCAAAAATTAAGACGAGGTTCGATAGATTGAGAACCCGCAAGGGTGATCTATGTAAAAATTAGGACCAAAGAAATATCAAATTTATCATCTCCTCCTTGGAACGGTACGAGGCATCATATTCCTCCAACACTTCAAGGAGACGGCTTCCAAGGAATCATCATCGACACAACATGAGATCAATGACTCAACCAGACTTTCCTCAAATCACATCCAAGCTATGAACTTGAACCTAATTCAACGAACCCATGGTCGTCGCTTTTAGGAAGTCATCAATAAAATCCCCAATAAGACAAACCCTAGGGGCAACCATGAAGCAGTACAAGAGAAGGCTCCTCAATGGATGAAGCCCATGAAACCTACAACAGACGAATATACATCATATGATTAATATTATTCATGCATAAAAACATGCATACATTACATTCGCATCATGAAATTTACAGGCAAAAACGATGCCGAACAGGGGCAACACCGTCCTAGAAAACAAGAACCTGCACCTCCACATGAGGAACCTACAAACAAGACGATGGCTCTCTCAAGCCTAAAGTCAACATTGCAACAAAAGCCTCCTACAATAGAGCAGTTATCAGGACATCCCTGAATTTCTATAAACTTATTTACTTATTATGTTTTAATTTTTGATTGAAGGGGTAAAAATTTTTGCTTCGCATAAACTCAATCAAATAATTAAAACATTCACCATCAAATGTATTAACATTACCTTTTCTCTGATTTGTTACAGGAAACAAGTTAACATCCTATTAAGGAAATACAAAACACAACCGAAGAAGGTAACGTTTATCTCGTGGCCGAAGAATGAAACAGTCTCAACCGAAGAATGAAACGGTTGCCAACCATTAAAGGGACGTCGCAGAAAGAAACGGTCGACCCGCCCACAAGGGGTATTAAGTACCTAAGCATTCCAAAGAAAGAAACGGACAATCCTATGAAGATGCATCGCCAGAAAGGAAGGCATTTGTTATCACCAATTGGGAACAAGAAGTCACCAGTCGCACCGGTCAAGTATATTCTCAATCCCTCCGCTCTTTTCGTGTGATAATACTGGTTATACAACCAGCAATTATCACATGAGGGGCAGCTGTGAGCACGGGATTTTGTACCAGCTCGAGCGTTCAATGTGACGGCTTTTCGGGATATTTATCCTCGAATCACACGATTTTCTACCGTTCGATGATCTTCATATGGGAGTCTTCCTCGTCTCTGAATTTAAAAGGACTTTAATTCCAAAAATTAATAAAAAAATATAAAAATACACAAAAAAAATTCAAAAACATAATCGGAAGCCAGATCCGGAGCTCGCCCCACCTATACTTGGCAAGGCACAACTCGCCAGAGGGCTGGCCAACCAGAGGGCTGGCTAGACTACCTGGCAAGTCTCGCCAAGGTCTGGCAAGCCTCGCCAGACCCTGGCGATGCTCGCCAGATCCTGACGAGCCTCTCCAAGATCCTAGCGAGGCTCGCCAGACCTTGGTGAGCCTCACCAGGTAGTCTGGTGAACTCGCCAGACTTTTTGGCGAGTTTGCCAGGCCTCCTAGAGAGGCCTGCCTCGCCAAGAGTCTGGCAAGTCTAGCTAGGCTATCTAGCGAGGCCTCACCAGACGTTCTTCCTATTTTGGATTTTTCGTGACTTTTTTCTATAAATAGTTGGACCTTTTTGGATTGAAGGGGGCTCAAAAATTAAGAGAAAATCCTCTCTGTTAGATAAAAAAAATACAAACAATATCTCTTACTTTCTTCTATCCAAAACTCTTTTGGATCCCAAATCTCTTCATCCTTTAATCAAATTTCTTCATCTTTTCTTCTTAAATCCTCAGATGTTCTCGGATCTAAAACAAATTTAGAACCCGAGTCTGATTATCTTTTGGATAAATAAACACTTTATTTTCCAACCAAACACTTATTTTTCCAATTAAACTACAAAAAAATACAAAAAAGAACGAGGAACACTCCCGGTGATCGAACGGATACGCCGAAGTGGATTCATACTGCAAGGGTAAGCCTTTGAGTTCCTAGAGCTGCGAATTTCATGCTTTCATCTGCTTTCCTCTTTTTCTGATTTTATTTGTGGACCTAGGAATATTTTTATTCCTTTTTATGTAAATAATGTTGTAATCTCTCCTTCAACTTTGTTTCTTTCTTTATTTTTTATTTTTATGTTAGAATACCCCAACAAAGGGAATTAAAATTATTCCCGGATAAGAGACCTCACCTTTTGCCCTGCGGTCATTTTCTCTAATAAAATTGACCAACATACATGTAAATAAAAACGAACTATTTTTATTTAAATTAACAACTTTAAAATCTTCGATGTTTCAATTAGGCTACACGGGCCTCACTAAAATCAAATCGAACATATGTGATATCCCATGTGCTAACCCTTGTGGATGCAGGCTAGATGTATGTTAGGATTTTATTTTTCCTTCGGGTATTGCACATATTTTTACGGAAAATGTAATTAATAGGTTAGCGGGCTGTTGCATCCCCCGATTTTTGGAAGCCTTGTAATTTTTATTTTCCACATTTATTTCCTGCATTTATTTACTATTTTGTGGATGATTTATTGTTTCGCATTGTGGATGGATTTACTGCTTTTTCAATACGTGAATCATGCATGTAAACTCAAAAAATAACCTAAGCGTGAATATGTGTAACTAAGAAAATACGGTTTTCTGTAGATGTAATATAATGTGATCACTTAAGAAATAAGCAACTTATCCCGGACCCGAATCTTTATGTCTTGGTGGGCCATACCCTAGAAGTTAAGCCTCACAAGACTCTAATTCCTGGAAAGAGCTAATCCAGGTCGCGACTCACACTAAGAGATGGTGGATTCGGATTCGAATCGATCTAAAACATTTTCCCTTTTCTCTTTCAACCTTTTTTTCGGGTCCCCGACCCGGTGCACCTTTTTTCCTTAATTTTTCAAACACCTCGATGGACCGCGCCTATGAAATCGCACGCTCTCGGCCCATCGCTCCGTGTCGCCCGCTCACACCACTCCAAAGGATGCTTACCCACTCCCAAGCATGGATTAATTGGTGGATGCAACGGCACGCTATGTAGTCTACTCATTATTAGACGCCAAGTGTGGGTATAACCAAATACCCATGCACCCCGCTGATGAAGAAAAAACATCCTTCATAACCCACCAAGACACTTACTGTTATACGGTCATGCCCTTTGGTTTGAAGAATGAAGGAGAAACATATCAAAGGCTGATCAATGAAATGTTCCAAGATGAGATAGGAAAATCAGTGGAGGTTTACGTAAACGATATGATAATAAAGAGCAGAAGCGAGGCGAAACATGCAAAAGACATCCGAAGGGTTTTCAAAGTATTGAAAGAATACCGCTTGAAACTCAATCCGGAAAAATGCACATTTGGAGTACAAAGCGGTAAATTCTTAGGATTCATGATTTCTCAATGGGGTATAGAGGCCAACCTAGAGAAGATCAAGGCAATTCTGAAAAAGGAACCGCCTCGAACCCTAAATGAAGTCTAAAGGTTAAATGGTAGAATCAATGCTTTGGGAAGATTTATATCTTTCTCAGCTAAGAGGTGCATGCCTTTCTACAAAGCAATGAAGAAGGATAAAGACTTCAAATGGGATCAACCCTGCCAAGAGGCTTTCGAAGAGCAAAAGAAATTCCTAGGAAAACCACCACCCCTCAGCACACCCTAGCCGAACGACACATTGTACATATACCTAGCCACCACCGACGAGGCGGTAGGAACAGTTCTGATTCGAGAGGAAGGACAAGACCATTTCCTAATTGACTACACCAGAAAAGTGTTGAGAAATGCCGAGCTCAAATATCCTTGGATTGAAAAACTAGCCCTGGCATTGATCTCAGCCTCCACGCGACTGAGACCGTACCTCCAGGCCCACACAACTATAGTGAGGACCAATTTCCCGCTGAAAAAGGTCCTCCAAAGACCTCAGACATCGGGGAGACTGGCCGAGTGGGCTATCCGATTGGGGGAGCATGACATAAGATTTGAAAGCAGAATCGACATGAAAGCTCAAGTTCTGGCAAGCTTTGTGGTTGAATTCGCGAGCTCGAGCCTGCCAAAGAAATCAAAACTGAAGAATGGGAAATCCTAGTGGATGGAGCATCCTCCCATGAAGGAGCCGGAGTCGGCGTTTACATTCGAGGCCCCGGAAAAATCAGATTCTCCTACGCAGCCAAACTAGCCTTCCCCGCAACCAACAATGCGGTAGAATACACGGTAGTTATCAAAGGGCTAGAGCTAGCCCGAGAGATATCACCAAATTGATTATTACTCAAAAGTGACTCAAGGCTAGTCGCAAACCAGATTAATCGAAACTTCGAAACAAAAGATGTAGAAATGGCAAAGTATCTCTCAAAGGTAAGACATCTTATAAAGATACTAGAGTCAAAAGGAGCAGCCTGGAAAATTGAACATATTCCCAGGAAAGAAAATGAGTGAGCCAATGAATTAGCCAAGGCGGTTTCAAGCAAAGAAGAATGGAAAAACATCACATGCCCGTACGAGGTAATCACCCACCCGAACAATGAAATGGAGGTGAGCTTGTTAATAGAGCAACGAGATCTCGGGTGGATGAAAGCCATCTACGATTACCTTGCCACGAACAAACTACCCAATGATAAAATTGAGGCTACCAAATCTGTAAGGAAAGCTATGCGATTTTCTTTACTAAATGGGGAGCTTTATAGAAAATCATACTTAGACGCTTAGAAAAAATGCATAACGGCTCAAGAAGGAGCCAAAATATTACAAGAACTTCATGAAGGAGACTGTGGCTCCCACCAAGCGGTTGTAACATTAGTTAGAAGGGCAAGCCTCACTAGCTTTTATTGGGAGTCTATAAACCTGGACGCATAGACATACATCAAATCTTGCCATCAATGTCAAATCCATGCACAAAAGTCTCAAGTTCCTCATGTAGTACATCGCCCCTTACTAACGGCCTAGCCCTTCGCAACATGGGGAATTGACATTATGGGACCTCTTCCTGAAGCAAGAAGACAAAGAAAATGGATCTTTGTGGCCATTGACCACTTCACCAAATGGGTCGAGGAGGCTACTCTTAGCAGTATCACTCCAGAACGGGTTCTGGATTTTGTCAAAAAGAACATCATTATGCGATTCGAAGTACCACACCGAATCATCTTAGACAATGGTACACAATTCACATCCAGCAAGTTCCAAGATTTCTACAAAGAGTTAAAGATTGAGATCCACTTTAGCTCAGTGGCTCACCCGTAGACCAATGGCTAGACGGAAATTACAAATAAAACATTCAGTTAAGGAATAAAAAAAGGGTGATGGAAAGAAAAGGAGTTTGGCTAGATGAGTTAATTAATGTGCTATGGGTATACCGAACGACCCCATGCACATCTACCGGAGAAACACCTTTTTCAATGGTATATGGGGTCGAGGCGGTTCTACCCATCAAAATCAATCCTCCATCTGACCGAGTGGCCTACTACATGGAGAAAGAGAATGACATCAACATGAGATATCATCTTGACTATCTAAAAGAGAAACAGGAGAGGGAATTCATCCTTATGGCCGCTTACAAAGCTAGGATCGCCAAATACCATGACAGGAAGGTCAAAGAAATCCACCTTCAAGAAGGCGACATGGTCCTTAAGGACACAACCGCCTCACAGGTGGGAGAGGGAAAAGGCAAGCTGGGGGTGAATTGGGAAGTTCCCTATAAAGTTTCACAAGTCATCAGACCAGCAACCTACAAGTAATAGACGATGGAAGGAAAGGAGGTCCCAAGAACGTGGAACATAGCAAAGCTGAGGCCATATTACACGGCTTATGACTCTTAGAGGGATCCAGGAGGCCGTACTCTTTTCCTTTTATGGGCTTTTTCCCAATGGGTTTTGTCCTAAAGGTTTTTAACGAGGCGGCCCACCCTTAGAAGAGGTAGATGACCGGATGCGTAGAATTCTTGGATGTACTTTTTAATTCATTCAATAAAAAGTAATTAATTTCAAGACGTGCACATTTAAGTACTGATCATACTTTGAGATTGCACAAACAATAAAATGAAAACGCTTAAAACACTTAAGCGGCCAAAAGGCATAAGACCTAAATACCATAAAATGGCAAACATAAGACCATTGAGGTGGCTCAAACGCATAAGACCTAAATATCAGGTTAATTCAACATAAGGCCATTGAGGTGGCTCAAATGCATAAGACCTAAATGCCATAAAATGACAAACTTAAGGCCATTGAGGCGGCTCAAATGCATAAGACCTAAATACCATAAAATGGCTAACTTAAGGCCGTGAAGGCTGCTTAAAAAGCATAAGACTTGTATCATTAAACGCTGAATAACAGGCCATTAGGATGGCTCAAAAGCACAAAACTTCGTTATGTGGTAGGCATAGAACCATTAAGACGGTAAAAAGATACACAATAACACTCAAGGCAGAAAAATGATATATCATTAAAAGGGCCAACAAGGTCGAAATATTCTTACAGAACATTCAAAAGAAAAATAAAGCTAAACATATTCTACGCTCCGGGGTGGGTCGATTCAACGTCATCTCCTTTTTCCGGCTCCTCCTCCACTGACTCATCCAGACTCGACTCCTCCTAGTCAGGTTCATTGGGATACTTCACTCCCATTAAAAGGTCCTCGGGAAGATCTAGATGGTGAGCCCAATAAGCCTCAAAAACCAGATGGCTATATTCGCGGTCATCTACCTCCATGTTGAGCATAGCTTGGCTATAATCGGAGACTACCTTAGGAACCTCCACCTCATATTTTGAGATGGTGTTATGCAAGTTATCCCAAGCCAAAGCCATCTCCTCATCCTTCTTTTGGGACTCCTCTGTCTTTTTGTTGGCCTCCTCCACCTGTTGGCTCAACTCAACCTTGGCCGCCTCAAGGTCTTCGACTTTCTTGTTAACCTTCTCTAACTTGCGAGTCATGAGCTCATGAGTCCGCTCCAGTCCCATCATGTCCCGGCTTTTCCGTGTCATTTCAACAGCCCAAGAAGCCATCTGAAATATCAACATGTTATAAATGGTAAAAGAACGAAATATAAAAGCTGAATAAAGAGGAAAGTACCTTAGTAGACATCATGAATAGAGTTTTAGATGACTGAAGTAGACTCTCATCTGCTAAATCATTCTTCTCTGAAGGGAGGGGTAAGATTATCCTCAGCACATTCTAAATTGAGGTGGTATAAATTAAGGGATTTCCCTCACCCGTGAAGGAAAGAAGATCCGCCTGAAGAGATTCAGGGCTAACCTGCTTGGAGGAGTCTGCAGGAATATCTAAACTGGCACTCTAAAACAAAGAGATAGCTTAAGCACCAAACAAAAGGTTACAAGGGAGAATATTGAATTCTTACCGGTTGGAGGGTAGTCTCTACAGCTATAGGAGAACGAGGTGGGTTAACAACAGGCTCAGGAACCTTCTCAACAGCTTAAACCTTGCGCTTCCTTTTACGCTTGCTGGAATCTCCACCTTGTATGCCAGGAACTGCATTTACAAGTCCAGGCTCCACTCGTTCAGTAGAACATTTGGTACCCTTCGATCCCTTAGCAACTTGTTGAACAAGTTCGTCAGTCGAAGGAAAATTAAACACTGAAAAGAAAGGAAAATAAGTAAATACCTGGGAAAACTTCGGGCCCAAAGTGATAAATTAGATCCAGCTGGCCCGGCTCAATAATTCTAATATTTTTCGCCATTGCCCAGCTAATGTTCTGGTATGGCCACACACCCTTCTTAAGGGCCTTAAAAGCTTCTACCCTATTATTTGAGCCGATAAAGTTACAACCCAAGTCAGGAGAAAGATTCCACTCGGTCAGAAACCTAGGGTAGCGGTCCTCTTATTTAATAAAAATAAAGTAATTCTTGAAGTTCTTCACTGAATCCACTTTTTTCGTGAATCTGTAAAAGCCACCTCGATGAGCAAAATGATATAAATCCTCACTTGCACTCTTCCTCAGTGAAGTAATCCGCTTGAAGAACTTGGCGTCAAAACGCATCTCTAAACTAGTACAGATGAGGTAATGCCCAACTAGATCTATCCAGGTATTAGGATGAAGTTGAGCCGGGCTATGATGAAAAGCTCTCAAAACTTCACTTAAACCCTCGGGAAGTGGAAAAATGAAGCTTGACCAAATTTGGTCCATATAAATGCAAAAATACCCCTCAGGCGGGTGAGTGATCAGTTGTTCTTTGAAGGGAAGCACCACTTCACACTCTTTGAGCCAAGGGAAAAATTCCTTCTCAATCAACTTGACTAGAGGAGTCGTATTTACTATTTCCCTAATTCTTCCTTGTCCCCTAGACATTGTTTCAGAACGAGTAGCCACATGACACCTCATGGGGCGGGCCGCGCACCTTTTCATCCTATGCATGCGAGATGAGACCCTAATGGATTTTTAAGGTAGCACTGGGGGATACTGGCCCATCTCCTTGTCTATCTTAGCCCAGGCCGAGGTAGAAGAGGATTGGGAGGATAAGGTGGACTCGCTGCGAGACGCTTGATTCTCACCGGGCTCGGACATGGCTTCTATTGATGGGGGTTCCCTAGAGGTTGAGACATAATCAGTATAATCTAGGTTCAAAGGTTTGAAGTACTTAGAGTTCACCTCAGCTAATTCCCTACTAAATTGGCTACTAGTAGACGAAGAGGAATTATTCATTACCACCTAGTAAAAAACCTAATCAGTTAGAAGATATCCTAAAGAATCCTAAGTTAGCTAGAGGCACCTTAAACAACATTCAAATTACCTAAGTTGGTATTTCAAATCTAAATGGCACGGATAATGAAGAAATAACATTCATATCGATTGAATAAACATCTCAGATCTAGTAAGTGCTCTACGCAGGAACAAGCAATTATGGAAAAATAGAAATACAAGCAATTCTAGGAAAATGAGATACAAAACACAAATTCATTTCCCGATGAATTGGTCAAGGCATCAGTGGGCAAACAAAAAGGAAATCAAAGATTAAAAGTCCAAAGAACAGCAGAGGAACTATACGAAGAACTAACATTGCAGTATTTTTCACAGAAAAGAAAAAACAACAACAAATAGTAGTAAATCATTGGTAAAAGCAGAGCAGAAGGAGTATAGGAGCTTACTTGTACAGAGAAAATGCTTGATTGGAGAAGCTTGAGGAAAGAAAAGGTGACTGATGGAGAGGAGTTGCAGAAATTCACCGGAGAAGAAGAACTACAAAAATGTTGAAAGGGGAAAATGGAACCCTTATATAGAATTGAAAGGTCAAGTGAGGGGACGCTTTCCCCATGAAGGACATGTGGCGCGCTGCTTGCCTCATATTCAAAATTTGAAAAGACGTGAATTTTTCACCTTGGCGCTAAAGACACGTATGCCCTAGACACGTGTCTCCAATGATAAATCCACCTGGACCAGGCGGATCCCAAACGCAAGCTCTTGAAGAAGCTCTCACACTGATGGGGGGATTTATGTTAACATAGACAAATAATGGCAGGCGCGTACAGGCCACGCGAGACCCCCAAGCGGATTACATCCGCCTAGAGTAGAGAAAGATATTACGACGAGGCTAGGAATGTTCCTACCAATCCAGGCGGTTCACATCCGTCCAGAGAGCGGTGATCATCCAGGCAGGCGGTCACCAAGCTGAGTCGGCTTATCCGCCTGGACCGACCCCGACTCCTCGGGAGCATAGAGTCCAATTAATAATCTAAGTCCACAAAAGAGACCTCAATAATTGGAACTCCCAATTCAGATAAACTTTATCTTATCAACAAGAAAAAGATTCACTCAAGCTAGAACTCTGGTTGATTCACATTATTGGATCAAACCAGGAGACGATCAAGGAGTATAAAAAGACCCTTTGGGTCACAATGCAAAGGTACGTATTCTAAAACACTAAAAAAACTCCCTGTCTCCTCTCTTAAATCCGATCTAACTTAAGCATCGGAAAGGCTAGGCCAGTCACACGGTTAGTCCCCCATAGCAACGGTTTTTGTCTTGCAGGAACCATCAGACCACATCAAAGAGGAGCGTTTGGAATCAACTTCAGTCAGAGAATTAATATGTGGAACCACGTTCCAGGCTTAATATTAGCAAAAAATTTTAGTAAAGAGGTCAAGGTTAAGGCCGTCGAAATGTTAGGACCAGCCATGCTACTTATAATATATGTGTTTTCTAGTTTGATTGATAAAAATGTTATGTGTAAGATTAGGATTTAATGTAAGATTAGGGTTTGAATGTAATGCTTTATGTGTCCGAATTGTTAATTTTATATATAAAATGAATCAAATTCTGTCAAAAAAAATATTAGGATTTTAAACTACAAAGGAATTTAAATAATAAGTACCGAAGTTGGATAGTAATCTTTAATTTTAGATCAATTCAATTCAATGCAATTTAGTTGAGTTTAACTTTGGATAGCTTTAAAATTAAATGAAATAAATTAAGAAGTGCTGGAGAACATGTTCTTAGTCACCATTATTAATGGCTTGTCCTTTTGTTCTACTAATATGAATAGTTTGAAAAATATGAAATAAAAACTGAAAAATTTTATTTGTAACGGTAAGAATAACTATAATACCAGATTGGATCTTGATGATTATCTTAATTAATACAAAAAAAAACCTGAAGCAATTGGTAAACATTATTAATAATAACAACCACCCAGATGGGATCTCGATGGTCAAGTTAATTTTTAGGATAAAGAAAGCCGCCTGCAGCATGTGGCCACCATTTCTTAATTATTTCTTTCAAAAAATAAATACATGTTATTTGATTGTTATGTAGCTAATAACATCTTTATTAGATAATGTATTATACCAATTGTCTAGAATGTAAGTAAAATTAATAATGACTTTACATTATATTTTCTATTTTAACTTTTTAATATGACATGATACAATAAATGTTTCACAATCTTTATATTAGAGCATCTTTATCTTGTACATGTAGACAATTAAATAGAAGATTGAATAATTAATTTAATATTATTCTATTAATTAGTGAGACTATCTAGTGTGTGTCTATATATATATATATATATATATATATATATATATATATATATATATATATATATTATTACTTTATCACCTTTAAAATATGATATGCCATTCTATATGTCACATAATTTATAATTCACAATCTACTAAAAAAATCTAAGCATAGTTATGTGTTATTCTATTATCACCAAAGAAATCAAAGCTTGAATTCGTAATATAAATTGAAAACAATTGGAACTCTCATTTATATTAAATAATGCTCATTTCCCAAAATTTTAGGCGAGAGCGCATGAATTGACTATTTCATTTATAATACGTAACTATTACTTTAATATTTAAAAAGTGTCATGCGTTAGTTGGACGGTTGGAATCTCTAGAAGTCCATGCAGAAATTAATTGAGACCTAAACGAGAATTAAATATTAGTCGACGGAGTTTAAGTGTTAGACTCATCGGATGACGATCCTCAAAATAATACCTAGATGAGACTTAGGCGGACCTAGGTGGGATTTTTAAAATAGTGTTTTATTTAATAATTTACTACTTAATTATAAAATCAACCATTATTACTTTACTTTTGGTTGTATTGAAAGATTGATATGTATTATTATTAAATGTTTATGAAGAACAACATTATAGATAAAATAAAGGGTAAATTTTATAAATGTACTAAAAATGTTTCAAAATTATGAAGTTTTTGTCCTAATACAAAACTGTCATTTCATACCAATATTAAACTTCCTCTTTATAATTAATACGTCCTATATGAGGACTGAATCACTCCAAAAACAACACGCGATCAACAGAGCCTCATAACTTCTTCCTCAAATTCTCTATTTTCCCTCAAATAAAAAGTGAGTATATCTAGATTTCTTCAAGATCAAATCACGATTTCATCAAATCTTCAACTATCAAGTGAGTTTCTAATCTTAAATAATTTGATTTAGAAGTACAAGCATATGTTTGAATAGAAACCGAACTGAATTTTGATTTCTAAAACCTACATGATGGATCGAATTCCTATTGCTACCGAATCATAAATAAAAACTTGAAATTCGTTGGTTACAAAGTTGTTGGCATCTTAATTTCGCAAACTTCTAGTTTTTCTGAATTCAAAAAGGTAATAGTTGAAAGCCTGAAAATAAATGAAGACACAGAAGATTTGAAAATTGAATTTCAAGTTACAGATGAAGATTCTGCCATGGAAATCAACAGTGATATGTTCCTGCATTTTTTCCTCTCCTACAAATCACAAAACACATTAATGAACAATTATACATTGTGTATAACATAGTGTGACAAAGCATCTGCAGTTGTTGAAGGTAAACTCTAATTTGTTTATGAAATTCTAGTATATTGCTAGAATACTACTGGTATTCTGCATTTAGCAAGTTTTGTTGGTCTGTAAACAGACTAATAACGATAGCAGAGGGGGGTGAATGCAATAACTTGGTTACTTTTAACTTTTTCTAATTTATTCGCCAAGTTCAATTTTTATATGCTTGCTGATTATGCGTGCTGAGTGAGATATAAAAATGTATAAACTGCTTAGCTCTACTAGCATAGTTTATCTTCAATCCTCAGCTGAGTAATACTTACTCAGCACAGATTGGATAATAAGCAAATATACGAATGAGAGAGATGAATGAGCAGATAGCTAACAAAGCTAATCGCTTAGAGTTAGAATGATTACACCTAAGATTTTATCATGGTTGTCCCCTAGCCTACCTCCAGTCCCTGGATACTGTCTCCGACCTTCAATCCACTAGTGATTCATTCCTTCAATTGGCAGAGAAGCCTTTACAACGGGTAGACACGACTACAGAAAGAATCTTCCTTTCTAACTACCGCTCAACTCAGTTTAAGTACCCTTCTCAAACTAACACATAGATTTTGAACAATAAAGCGAACTGAATTTAACTTATAAGAACATTGAATCCTTACAATATTAGTCTAAGTTTCTCTCTATTACAAACTGATAAAGCTATTGATGTTTGTTGATTGCTTGCAAAAAAATTGTGCATAGTTTTTGCTCTTAAGAAATTCAAGGTGATTCACCAAGTTTGAACGTCCGCTCCAGTCTTCTATTTATACTTTGAAGCTCTGAGAAGTAGCCATTGCAAACTTTATGAGATCGCTAATCTTCAATTTCTCATCTCTTTAATCTTTCAAATCTTCCCGTTAGAGACAAATTCCAGGAAGTTTAGAGATAAGAATTTGAACGTTGAGGCGCGATAAAATTCCATTTACAAAATTCTCGTTTGTCTTCAAGCAATCTGGATTTGAGAGAGGCGCACTATATTGCAACGTGGAGTCTTCCCGTTGGATGACATTGCTGACGTTGGTAGAATCGTGCGAAGACACTTGAGACGTGACGCATAATAGAATTTCCTTTTACTTGGACTATAGCGGGGAATCTCTGACAGTTGTACTGACATATTTGACATTGTGAGGACCACAGGAATCTTTCTCAATTTCAATGCCTTTTACCCTGAAAAGCACTAAGAGAATATTCTATTCCATCACAGATAACGTTCGTAGCACATGTGTCTTTAAGTCTCTACGTGTCAAATAAAGTGTGCTTTTAATTAAATGAAAGTAAGAACTTAGTACAAGCTGAGTGATGTAATTCCAAACTATGTAGTACTCAGCATAAACTCAGCTTTTCTTACTCTAAGTCATAACTTAATTAATCATCCAGCAATACTGAGTTATTCTCCCTTGAATAAACTCAAGCTAGCCTTATTAATCAAGAGTTTACTTAGTATTCAATTAATTTCACTATCCTAGTTAGTTTTCTATTTCCAAAACTACTCAATACTGTGAAGTACTATTAACTTGGGTTTTACAATCTCCCCCATTTTGGATAGATAGCAAATTAGGTAGTAGAAGAAATTAATTGAATAAATAGTTTAGAGATTACGGAATACCTGAAAGCGATTTAAGAATTTCCTTGTGCTGAGTGATTTCCCTTAGTCAGCTTGAGCTCCCCCATCCTGACTGAGTCTTCTACAAGTGGCTCAGCTCCCCCATACTAGAGGTTATCTTCTTGATTTGGGACTTCATCTTACTTCAGCTTTTCTTCAAAGGGTTGGTCTCTTATATGTTTTCCTGTATCACATGGTTAGATGCATAGTAGAAAACATACTCAATTTAAAAAGTTAAGAAGATCTTAACTTGAAGTAGGAACTTGTATTTTTATTAACTTCAAAAAGGATAACTTAGACAGTACATAAAACATATCCTGAACTAATATTACAATGAGGTCCTATTATAAGTTCTACATTCATTTTGAACATGGCCTAATCTATCTTTTATGCGTGGAAGAGGAAGATCCTGCGGTCTTGTTCTTGTTAGACGGATGCAGTGGATGAGAATTCCTCGGAAGAGATCCCTTGTTAAGATTTATCGTTCTGAGCGCATCTTAAACTACCTCTCCCCCTTTGCTATCTGACCTTGAATAATTTGATCAAGATATACATTGAAGGCGTCGATTGCAACTTAAAAACTCTCTTGCTGGCCAATAATCGCAGGGGAAATCTCTTGCTCCAATTGTTCTTACCTTTAGCTGAGTGGAAGTCTTGGTCATTGAGCTCACTGAGAAGAAGATGATAGCAATGCGAGAGATGAGCTATCTGGTGGAAGTCTTGACTAGAAAACTGTTGAAAACATTGAAGAAGACCACGGAAGTCAGTTGTAGTCAGTGCAATCTTCAACTGAGCCTTAATGTCAAGCAGCTTAGGACCAAAGGATTCGATACTCTTGGAAGTGTAATCGATGTCTTTTCCTTCCAGCTCTCTCATTTTGAGTAGCGTGTCCACCTTCTTTGTCAAATCTTCCACCTTAGACTTAATGACGTTCAGCTTCTTATGGAGTGACATTTCGGTTTCAGGGCAGAGAGATTCAGTTAGAGGCGCACTAGGCATAGTCATGTCTAGAAAGATTTTTCCCATCACAAATACTAGAAACTTGTGTGAAGAAGAGACTTTCTCTGTGATGTGATCACTGACCTCTCACTGAATGGTGTACATCTTGGCATGGAGAGGATCAAGATCAACAACAAGGGCCTTGTCTAGCTTCCTAGAGATATCCTTGAGGATCTTGAAAACTTCATCCTACTTATTATCTTGAATAAGTAAGAACTGGGACTCGAATTCCACCAGCTTCGCTATATTATGGCTCACGTCCTTAGTTGATTCTACCTCCTTTGAGACGTCCTCGATCTTGTGATTGGTTAGCCTCTTTATTTTAGCCTGCTCCTTATCGAGCTCATGGATCTGTGTCACTTGAGTAGCCATATTGGTACTCAAGAGACTCAATAGCAACGTCTACACTACCCATTATCTTTCCTGCGATAGCATTCGCTATCACAGTAGACATGGGGATAGATGCAATGCCCCAAGCTAGGCTACAGAGTCCATTAACCCATTCAGGATTAGGACCATCTTATCTACTAGGCTTTTAGCACTCTCTTTTGCCAAGTGATTTAGAATAACCAATAAGCTTCCTTGGATTCTCTCAAACTCCTCGAAGTATAGAGAGTCTCTACACTTGTGTGCTGTTCGAATTCAGGAAAACTTGCCTTAAGCTTGGATGTTAAGTCCATAAATTCTTGAGTAAGTAGCATTTTTGCCTACTACTCCATCTAACTCAGCATTAGTCCTGAGCATAGGAAATTGCTTTTTAACTAACTCACGGATCTGTGCCAGGAAAGATGTATCAGCCATTGTTGGCTTGCTGTTCGCCACTTTTCTATTGATAAGTTTAATAGTTTGTTCACAAGATTTGGCTATATATCAATGGTGCCAAAAACTTGTTCACGAAAAAATATAGATGTTGTCAGTACCTCTTATCAAATAGAAAAATGATGATAACTGCAAGTATATAGTTGCGATGTAGTTTTAAAAGATAGCGATCCCACAGGGAAGGAATAGTTCTAAAGATTGAAAAGGAAGATAAAATAAAGAAAATAAAATATATTAAAGTAAAGGTTAGTAAAGAAGGATTAGAATGAAAAATGAGTAAATATAGGTATGAAAGATTAGAGAACCTAAATATATAGATTTTCCCTACGAAATAAGGAGAGCAGAGAAAGCATGCAAGTTCAACAATGATGTTACAATTCACTAAACTAATCTAACAGACTCGGTTCTAAATACCCAAATGTTCAATTATTCACCGCAAAGCAACACATGAAATGACTTTTCTAAACCTAGCGTAAACGAATTAAGACAATTATATAAACCTGGACAACGTTAATACTATGCTTAGTACGGGTCGCTCTCACATAGCCATATTTAGCAATTACCATTCCAAAAATTTTGGCTCACTAAACAGCGTTATATTACAGATCGAGTGATTATACACGATATTAACTCCAACGTCGAAATTACTCTTAAAATTAACTCCAACGCATATAACTTGATTAACATAAAAGACTTAACACGGAATACACATTATGACACATAGACATATCATAAACTTTGAAATAGAAAGTACAAGTAGAAAGCAAAGCAAAGTTGTAAGGTATGCAAGTGAAAGCTAAAGTTGATCAAACAGTATCCAGTCTTTAATGGGAGTCATCAATTCCCGCAATTCCTGCGTCTACTTTGAATTCGGTCTCGGCCCGTACAGAACCCCTGCTAGGATGCTATTCTTTGCGAATATCGAACAAATGAATATTAAAGAATGAAAACTTTTATTGATAAGTGATTTGCAAGTACACTTATACAACAATCGCTCGAGAATATAGAGAAATCTAGTGATTGAAACAAGGATTCGAATCACTTAAACATTTTCTCACTAACACTTATGAACGTAGCAAATTCTCTATCTATACACACACTATATCTCTCTCATGCACTCTAATGTTTTCCCTTTGGTTGAATTACATGAAATTCTAAGGTTTGGAGCCCTATTTATAGAGTTTGAAGGGTTGCGTCTATCCATATGACGAGTCGTGTCCATTGGTGAATGATTGCATCACTTCATTGTGATTGGTTGAGAAGCTTCAATCTAATCCACAATGGATAGGCAACTTTTCATGATTGGTTGATTTCTGATAGGTGTCTATTCATTGACGGTTGATGGCGGTTGATCATCCTTATCTGGTGATTGGTAGTTAAGAAGATTAAACCTGAAAACCATCTAAGTCGTGACCGTGATATACAAGTCATGACCGTGAATCTTTGATTGGAAGATTTTTGTTTTGAAGAAGAACAAGTCGTGACCGTGAATGATTGTCACGGTAGTGAATTGTATTTTTCTTTAGAATTCTCCTTGTATCTTCACCGATCTTTGACAGCTTTGATCCTAAGCCAAATCTTTAAGTTCTATGCATCTTTTTGCTTCTTTTTCACTCTTTTTCATAGAATTCCACATTAGATCATTTTACTCCCAAGATTTACCTAGTATCTGCATTTGCATAAAAAACAACTACATACCACGTGAAATCTTTTATATGCAGTATAAAAATGACTTAAACTATAGTGTTTAGCGTATAAAATTAATACTATAATAAGTGTAATTATACACTTATCTTGAGGTCACACACTTTGGGTCTTTACCGGACTAAGTAAAGAACCTATAGACTGGGTCTATGCCGAATATATTTGTTTATCGAATACGATAGAAGAATTATTAATTGGGTTGACCAAATTAATAATTAAAGGAAATAAAGAGAAAAATAGGGAAAAATGCACAGAGCAGAGCAAGGGAATTTTTTCTATTTTAAGTGGGCCCCAAATGAACATGGGACTTTTCGCTACCTGAAAAGCTCGTGTGTTGGAGGCCTATATGCGTGCAGGCTGCGTGCAAGTCCACTAGGGCTTGCCTTGTGATAAGCGGCCACTGTGTTAGATCGTGAGTACAAATAACCCATGTGGCTAACCCGCTTGTGTGATGGGAATATTCCCATCCCACATTGTGTTTTAGGGGGAGTCTAACCCTCCTGATTTTCCCTGTATATAGGCCTCCATTCTCTTTGTTTCACACACTTCAGCTGAGCATTTCTCTCTGAGTTGACATCTCTTTCTTCATTCGTTGTGCGAGATCCTTCATGAGTTTCTCCTAACAATGAAAATTTTCTTTAGAAGGCTCTTTCTCTTTGAAGAGAGCCTTCTCAGTTTATATTTTCAAGTTGGCCTTCGATCAGTCTAGCAGCTGCTGTCTACTAACGGGTTCTACCTCTACGAGGTTTTCGTTGGTGAAGATCCATGTAGATCAATCATAGAGGCTATCCTAGTTTGGAGGTTCGTGCTAACAAAGTTCTGCCGAATTGCTCTAAGGGAATGCCGCATCCAAAAGAGAAAGAGAAGCACGCCTCAAGTGGTAATGTCCTAAGCTTATATGGTATGTTTCTTTTATAAGTTTTATAAATCTATCAGCATCTATGGAATTTTTTAACTTAGATCATATCAATTATAGCATGCTTAGGATATCCTTTAGGATAATTTAAAGTTTTTAAATTCCACCTTGCTATGCTGCATGTTCAAAATTATCTTAATTAACTAGCACTGTTATCTTGTCTAGCCACTGTAAAGGCTTCTCCACCTAAGGAAGGAAGGAAACACTAGTAGATTAAAGGTCGAAAAGGAATCTGGGGGACTAGAGGTAGGCTAGGGGCTGAACCAGGATAAATCTCAAGAGTTAACATTCTAACCTTATTCTCTTGTCTTTACTGTGTTTGTCTCATCCATCATTCTCTCGTTTTTCAAAGTGTTGCTTGAGAAACTAACCGAGCTGAGTAAAGTACTTGGCAATTATTGAAGATAAATTGTGCCAGCGAAAACTTAGCAGTTTATAGTGTTTAGACCCAGCTCAGCATAATTTCACTCAACACGCATCTAAAACTGAACTTGGTTAAAGAATTTTCAAATCTTAAAAAGAACCAAGAAATGCATTCACCCCCTCTGCTATTTTTATTAAGCCATTTAGGACTAACAAGTGGTATCATAGCAGTGCTCAGCTTTTAGACTAATCATCTTTGAGTTAAAGATTTGAAATGGCTTATAATAGTTTCAATTCCAGCTTAGGACAGATAGTTCTCCTTAAAGAAGGAATGTCTGTAACTAGGCCAACTTTGTTCGATGGTAATCATTATACGTTTTGGAAAACCGCATGAAAAACTTCATTTAATCTCAAAGCATGCAAGCATGACTCGCTATAGAGCTTGGCCCCAGAATTCCTACCATTATTAGGAATGGGGAACGTACCCTAGTTGACCCGGAGGATTATGATGACTTAAGGCTTCTCAAAGAGAATGCCACAGCCATCAATTACTTATACTACGTGCTAGATCTTATAGAATTCAACAGGGTCTCGGGCTACAGGATAACATAGAAAATCTAGAAGAAGCTGCAGATTACATACGAGGGGATTGATAAGGTCAATGAATTGAAGATCAATCTTATGCTAAGAGATTATGAGATGTTCTAGATGGGTGCTAGCTAGGGTATTCAAGCCCTAAAGACCAGGTACATTAATATCATTAATGAACTAAAGAGATTAAGTAAGAAGTTCACCGAGGAAGACATGGTGAAGAAGATTCTCCACACTCTTACCCTAGAGTGAGATGCTAGGAATAACGCAATCGAGGAGGCTCATGATCTTAAGACCTATAGCTATGTTGAGCTGATAGGCACCTTGCTAACTCAGGAAATGTTCCTCAGGAAATATATCGATGAATCCAAAAGAAGTAAAGGCAAGGAGAGAGAAAGGGCAAAGCCATTGCCTTAAAAGCTGATTCTTATGATAAATCCACTAGCTACAATTTTGATGAGAAAATGGCCCTTTTGACAAGGCATTTCAAATGCTTTATGAAGAAAGATGGGAAGTTCAACAAGAAGAAGTTTCCCGCTAAAAACAAGCCAACTCAGCACCGGTGTGGAGCTAAGGAAGGACTCAAGAAAGATCACATCAAAGATATCAAATGCTTTGGCTATGGTGAAAAAGGTTATATCTAGTCATCCTATCCATAAGAAGAGGTTCACTAAGAAGAATGAGTCACTTGCTGCCACATGGAGTGATTCTAAAGAATCTTCATTATTTGATGAAGAAATAATAGATTCTGCCAACCCTGCTTAATGGTGATAGAAAATCAAAGGGGTGAGAGGGCAACATCTGCCTCTAAGAGCATCCAATCTGTTGCTGAATCTGAAGCTGAATGTAACAAGTGGAAATTCTCTCAAGCTGAGGTACATCCTGATATCCCTTTATCCATTGAAGAGTTTACCCAAGTACTCGTTGATGTTATGAAATTGACTAATAAGTCAAGGAAAAACATTAAGGAGCTGGTGAGGAGAAGTGAAGACTAGGAAGACACCATCGCTTCCTTGTCTCTCGATATCCGCTCTCTTCAAGAAAAAGTTAAGTATCATGAATGTCATAACAGCAAGCTCACTAAGCGATTAGATGAGTTGACTACTGAGATAACAACTTTAAAGGAGAAACGAGTTCCTCCTCCAACCAACAATCAAACTTTGAGTAAACAAACTCGCAATTTTAAGAGGAAGAATTCCTCCAAAAAGAAGAAAGTGAGCCAGCCTCAAGCAAAAACGGTGTGTGGTTTTTGTGGCAAAGATGGACATGCTACAGTTCTTTGTAGACATAAAAATGGTTAGTATGACGAATACGACTAGACTAACTTAAGTACTGCTAACAAAGGAGGATCCAGCTCGAAAGCATGGGTACGTAAGAAAAAGTGACTATTTTCCAGGTGAGCCTTAGATCTGCTGATGACACTAGAATGTGGTAAGGATGCCATTTCATCTCATTAGAGTGCAAAAGAAATGGAAGTGTTAGTTTCAGAGATAACTAAAAAGGCAAGATTGTGGGTTGTGGCACTGTTAGTGTCTCTCCTTCAATCGAAGAGGTTTCTTTGGTCAAAAGACTCAAGTTTAACTTGCTCAGTGTAGTCCAGCTTTGTGATAAAGGCAGGAAGGTTGCTCAGTTATTTACTATAAGACTGACCCAACATAAGACTGACCCAACTATACTCTTTGCTCCTATAATTAATAATATGTATATGATTGATTTATCCCTAGGCTCAACTAATGTTTGTCTTGTATCTAAGAAGGATAATTCATAGCTTTGGCATAGAAGGTTGGGTCATATAAATATAATCATTCTATCCAAACTAGCCAAAAACTAACTAAATGTGGGTTTACCCAATATCAACTTTGAGAAGGATAAATTTTGCCGAGCTTGGTAAGCAGGTTAAGAAGTCTTTTAGGTCAATTAATCACGTAGTAACTAAGAGACCATTGAAGCTCCTCCACCTAGATCTTTTTGGCCCATTTCAGCCTATGAGTATGGGTGGTAAGAGATTTTCGTTGGTGGTTGTGGATGACTTCAAGAGATTCACTTGGGTAGTCTTGCTGAGTAGTAAAGGGGAACATATGAATCTTTTTTTAAACTCAGTAATCAGATAATGAATGATATAAGAACTAAAATCAGTAGAATCTGTAGTGAACATGGATGTGAAATTGAGAATTTCCATTTCGAAGAATTCTGTTTAGTACATGGCATAAACCATAACTTTTCTGCTCCTTATACTCAACAAAATGGGGTTGTAGAAAGGAAGAACATGGTCATGTTCTTCCATGTTGAGTGATAACAATCTACCAAAGTACTTTTGGGGAGAAGCTATATCAGGTTTTAATTCGCCCAATTATTAAGAAGGTACCCTATGAGATTTGGCGAGGGTGTAACCCTAAGATTGGTCATCTCAGATCATTTGGCTGTAGGTGTTTTAGTTTTAACACCAAGGAGCAGTTAAGTAAGTTTGATCCAAAGGCTGATGAAGGTATCTTTCTGGGGTACTCAACTAACATCAGAGTATATAGAATATATGTCAAAAGAACTGGCCTACTAGAGGAGTCTATGCATGTGGATTTCGATGAAACTAATAATGCAGATTAACATCCATCTGATGAAGATGAAGGAGTAACCTAGTAAGAAAATTCACTCAACATGCCACTCTCTATGCTGCCCAACCTAGCACAAGAACCTGAAGCCGAGGAAGTCAAAGAAGCTGATGATCTATCTATCAACTTCAACGTTGGTAAAGATCAACCTCAGGCTCAACAACAAATTGTAGATCCTCTAATTGTTGATCGAGTCCACCGAGGGAGATTAGAACTGATCGCAAGCATCCTCTTGATAAAATCATTGATGATGTACATAATCAAGTAATGACGCGAGGTCAACTTAGTAGGATGATGAGCCATCTAGCTTTCATCTTATTAATTGGATCCAAGAAGTTCGAAGATGCTGAAGGAGATGATTATTGGATGATCACAATGCAAGAGGAGCTGGATCAATTCAAGTGCAATGATGTTTGGGATCTAGTTCCAAAGCTCAAAGGTAAATCAATCATTGGAAATATATGGGTTTTCAAGAACAAGCTAGATGAAGATGACACTGTTGTCAGGAACAAGGCCATGCTTATTGCTCAAGGCTACAATTAGCAAGAAGGCATCAATTATGATGAAACTTATGCTCATGTAGCTTGGCTTGAAGCTATTCGAATCCTGTGTGCTTTTGCATCCCATATGAACTTTAAACTATTTCAAATGGATGTCAAAAGCACATTCTTGAATGGATTCATTCAAGAGGAGTCTATGTTCGCTAGCTTCCAAGCTTTGAAGATCCTAAGAATCCTGAGCATGTCTTCAAATTGAAGAAATCTATCTACAGATTGAAGCAAGCTCCAAAAGCTTGGTATGAGAGGCTAACCAATTTCCTTATTAGAGAAGGCTATGAAAGAGGGAAAGCAGACACGACTCTGTTTATTTGGTGAAGAAGAGAAGACGGGTTGCTAGTCTAAATTTATGTTGATGACATCATGTTTGGAGTAACTCATGAGAAACTATGCAAAGAGTTTAGCAAGCAGATGAAGAGCGAGTTTGAAATGTCAATGATCGGAGAGCTCAACTTTTTCATTTAACTTTAAACCAAGCAGAGTGAAGATGGAATCTTCATCAATCAAGCAAAGTATGCCAAAGAAGTCCTGAAGAAGTTTGATATGGAACATTCAAAGCCAATGTCCACTCCCATGGCCACTGATACTATCTTAAGTAAGTATGAAGCTAGTAAACTAGTAGATAGCAAGTTTGATAGAGGAATCATCAGCTCTCTTCTTTATCTTACAGGTAGTAGGCCTGACATCTAGTATGTTGTGTGCTACTCTTCTTGTTATCGAGCTGACCTCAGAGAATCTCATTTGGAAACTATAAAGAGAATTCTGGTACTTACAAGGTTCTCTTGATGCAGGTCTATGGTATCCCAATAATACAAACTTCACTCCAAGAGGATTCACAGATGCAAACTATGGAAAAGACAAGCTTGATAGGAAAAGCACCATATGAGGATGCCATTTACTTAGAGAATGCTTTGTCTCATGGTACAATAAGAAAGCAAACTTCTATTGCGCTAAGTACAACTGAAGCTTATTACATGGCGGTAAGAAGTTGTGTAAAAAAACTGCTATGGATTAAGCAGCAATTGGAAGAATATGCTATAAAGTCAAAATGCCTCAAAGTTATGTGTGACAACAAGAGCATAATTGACCTATCCAAGAATCCAGTTCAACATGTCAAGATGAAGCATGTCAATATAAGACATCACTTCATAAGGGATCATGTGCTAAGGGGAGATGTCAAACTGGAGTATGTTGATTCTAAGGAATAACGTGCTGACATATTCACAAAACCATTGCCCAAGAAGCAGTACATTGTTCAAAGGCAGCTTATTGGAATGGTAAACCCCATATGAAGAAAAATCAAGAATTTGGCTAAGTGTTGAAGATCAAATTTTAATTCATCCAAATGAGGTGACACACATTTAACACTGTTTATATTTTAAAGTAACATTGTGAGATTCAATTTCATGGTTAAAAATCAAAATCTCACATCTTTCAAAAGACATTTTTGAATTGGAACCGTCTGCTGCTAAACTCACTATTTTACTAAGTCAGTTAATCAAGTGTTTATCTTAGTGTTGATTTTCATCTTCTCTTTTGCAAGCTCCACGTATCTCTGTATGTTAAGGATTGTCTATAAAAGCTGCAAGGAAATGAAGAGAGAGATTACTTATTCTTTGAATCCTAATAGTTTCTTGTACAAAGAACCCTAATCTCTTTTCTACTCTTAAATTCCCTTCAACTGCAATGGTGCTTACCAAAAGAACCCTGAACCTCCAAGGTGAGTCAAAGAGGAAGATGTTCATTCACATCAATGGTTTATGGTAGAGTATTGTCTTTCCTTTTGGAACCATTTTTACCAAAGTTGAGTGGGCTGAAGACCTAGATTTTGGTCTAGTGTTTGAAGTCAACTATGAGAGCCTTCTCCTCAATAGGTTTATGCACAAAGAAATAAAGCAGCAAAATCTTAGCTAGTTCCTTCTACTTGAAGGCCCTGCAATAAAAAGCATCATTAAGGGGTTTTACACCTCTCTCTACACCATCGAGGGGTTTGAAGACATTTTTGTGTGGAATATATCTTGTACTTAATCTGTAATTTGGTGTCCAACCTACTGAACATGCCTTTGAAAGGCACTGTTCTAAGGAAAACTAGAGATGAGGAGGTAGTGGTTGTTCCAGCAGATTGGGAGCTTCCCGCAAATTATAGGTTTGGGGAAATTATTATGTCAGGGATGAGTTGGGAGGCGAGAGCTTGTCATGAGCTGCTCGTGAGTTTACTGTTACCCAAAATTGGGTCTTTGAGTAGCTGCACCTATTTTGAGAGGTGTGCGGTCTACCATATGGTAGAAGGCAAGCAACTTAACTAGCTAGTTTTGCTTATGCATCACTTGACCAAAGTTACTACCATCTACCATTACTGTTACCTCATTACCGCTCTGATGATGGAATTGAGGCTAGATATTGCTCCATTCTTGGATGCCTATGGTGATACAATGATTCAAGTGAAGAAGGTGCTAGATATGCCCCATTTTAGCAAGCTGAAGTTTAAGCAGGTTCACACCCGCTATTCTAAGGCTAAGGATCTCAAGCTGAATAAGGCCAGGGTGGAACCAATTATGTTCCCCCAATGCTAAGGGAGGATGAAGATACGTTTGTTGTAGACTTCAAAGGGTCTAGTGAAGAGCCCAATGAAGAAGTTCCCTTATCTTCTCAGCTAGAGCAGCTCCCAACAACTGCCTCTACAGCTTCTTCTCCTAAGGAAAAAGCTAGCTCTCAACGAGTTAGAGCAAGCCCAGCAAAAGAAAGGATAAGAGTTACACTTGCCCATCCACAAGCTAGGCAAAGAAAGCCACTAAAGTTAAAGACTCGTGCTCATAGGGAAGCTAAGGCAAGGTAATGGGCTGAAGAAGAAGAGGATGTAAAGGAAAAGGAATAAACCTTGCTCCAGAGAAAGCGCAAGCTCGAGGTGACTGAAGTAACTGAGGAACAAGGGATCTCAAAGAAACGCAAAGAGAACCCTGAAACCATTAGTCCAGGCGTAGCTACCCATGTGGAGGAAGTGATTGCAAAAGTAAAGGCCACTAAGCGAAAGTGCTCTATCGCCACTCCCCCTATCTAGAGAAACATTCAGGTGGTGAGAAGTGATGAAGAGAATGTTGGCGAAGATGTGGAGATTTTAAACTAGGAAGAATATGCTCTTCCTAAGGCCAACATTCCTAACCCAATTCCCACTCAGCATGGGTCTTCTTCTGCTCAAGCTGAGTTACTTGAGGCTGACCCATCCTTGGGTCAATCAGCCAACCCCTAGGTACCTTTAAATCCTACCCCAATCTCTTCTATAAATCCTAACCCTTCTTCTACTGTAAATCCTTCCATTCCAACTTCTATATATTACTCCTCCTCTGCCTCAAGAAACTGTACATTCTCCTTACTATAGCCCAACTTCCCCTTCTTGCTCTCAACCTTAACCTACCACATCTTCTCCTCCACCAAACATAGAAACTACAATAATCCATTCCCCTGTAAAGATCAAATCCAGTCCTTCAAATGTACAAATCTCTGAACTAAACCTTTCTTCACAACCATCATTTACCCCTCTAACCCATCTGGTTTGAGAAGTTCCTAACGCTGAGAACTCCGTTCAGGATGGAAAAGCAAGTGAAGAGAATGCTAAGGTAAATTATACAGCCAATGAAGCATCTCTTTCCAATAGCAAGCTAGTCCAAGAGGACTTGGTTGATACATCTATATTGGCTCAGATTAGAGAGCTAGCAAGGAAGTAAATCCCCGTTCTAAAAGTTGATGCTGAGTTAGATGGAGTAGTAAGCCATGTGCTACTAACTCAAGAATTGATGAACTTGTCCGCCAAAACCAAGGCTAAAATTCTAGAGTTCAAGGAGCACTCAAGTATTCCTTCTGTATCTATCTACTTTGAATAGTTTGAGAAGATTCAGGAGAGTTTGTTTGCGATTCGCAACCACTTAGCGAAGGAGAGCGCCAAGAGCTTATGGACAAGATGGCTTTGATCCTAACTGGGCTGCTTGATTCTGTAGCACAGCTCAGCGCGACTATCACTTCTATCCCCACATCTACTATAGTCTCTAACACACTAGCAGGAAAGTTGAAGGGTAGCATCGATGCTGCTAGTGAGAAACTGAGTAGCTTGAATACCACACTATTAAATTAAGCTACACAATTTCATCAATTTGGAGAGGATCAAGGCAAGATCAAGAGGAGCATCGATAAGAAGATAGAAGATATGCTCAAAGAAGTGGAAACCACAAAGGACATCGATCATAGCATGGTTAAAGTGCTAGAGTCTATGTCCAAGCTAATGGTAAACCATGATAAGAAAATAGACCGCGTGCTGAAGGTGGTTGAAGAGACTGGGAAGAAGGTTGAGAAGCCTTCACTAAACCTAGATGCTCTAGATGAGAAGATGAATTCTACATGCAAGCTTATCAATGATAACATAGATGATAAATTCTGAAAAGCCTAAAAAGCTCTAATCAATGCAATAAGCAAGCTATTCACAGAGCCAAATGAGTCCCTTGACCCATATACTGGTCTCTCCATGCATAAAAAGCTCAACATCATGAAGGATAAAGTTAATGATATGCAGCGCTCCATTAATCAAATGGTCACCGTATGGATTTATGAATCAAAGGACATTGAGTTCATGGCCAAGTCAATGCACTCTCTCGGCCCTAGAATCATTGATATGGAGGCTCAATTTAAGATTGCTCTTTCTACTTCAGAATTTTACGGTTTGCTGTAGTGCTTTCAATAGTTTACCTGCCAAGGATTTGATCAAAAAGCCCATCTCATGCAGTGCCACCATTTGCTTCTTGAAGAGCTGAACGATCAAGACATCTTGACTCTCAAAGGGAAAGAATAGCTTGAATCCAAAATCTCTCCGACAATCATAGGCAAGCAAGAGGACTTCCAAGCTAATATCGACTCCTTCAATCTGTACCCCGTTCAAATTGTGATTGGCTAGATAACAAAGGGGGAGAAGGTAATGGAAGATGCAACAAGGATGGCGTCACAATATAGACATTCTTTTTCTGGCCGACCTTAGCTTTCGCCTTAGGATCCTTAGTCTCAGAATCTATATCAACAACAACACCAGTCGCATCACCAACAGTATCAGCATAATTCTTCATCCAGTAATCCCAAAGGTAGTTCATCATCTTACCGCAGATAGTTGTAGACTAGATGATAAAACTTGTAATAGGACTTAGTATGTAACTTACCTCAGAACACACTTAGCGTATTGACTAAGAATCCTTTTGTTATTAATGGAAATTACAAGTTTTTTTTATCCAAGTTAAGAGCTTCTTAACTTTTTATATGTTGTTGAATGTATGACATTTTTGCTTATAAAATTATGTAGGAATATATGCTAAGACCAACCTTAAAGAAAAGCTGAAGTAAGATAAATTCCCAAATTGAAGAAAATTCCTCTAAGTATGGGGGAGTTGAGCTGACTAAAGAGAATTCACTCAGTATAGAGGAGTCCACACTAACCAAGGAATTCACTCAGCATGGGGAAGTCTTACATCATCTATCAGGTATTCCTATATCTTTAAACTATTTATTCAATTAATCTCTTCTGCAGCCAAGTTTGTTATCTATTCCAAAAGGGGTGAGATTGTTAAACCCAAGTTAATAGTACTTCACAACACTTAAAACGTTTTGGAAATAACAAATTGACTAGGATAGTGGAATTAATTGAGTACTAAGTAGACTCTTAATTAATCAAGTTTACTTGAGTTTGTTTGAGGGAAAATAACTTAGTTTATTGAGTGATTACTTAAGTTATGACTTAGATTAAGAAAAGCTGAGTCAGCCTAATATTACATAGTTTATAAAGATATAGACTCAACGAAGCTGAGTTAGCTTTTATTTATACAAGCTGAGTAGTTTTAACACTTACAAAAATATTTGACACATATACATTTAACGATTTTTGTGAGAGACAAAATATTCTCTTTGATGCTTTTTAGGAGAAAAGGAGTTGAAATTAATGAAGATATTCAAGTGGTTCGCACAAACAAAAGGTGTTAGTACAAAATTTCAGGGAATGCTCACTAAAGTCTAAGACAAAAGGAATCCTCTGACATGCACCACGTTTCAGTGTCTCGGCATAACTCTGCAATGTTAGCAAGTCAACCATTTACAAAAATCCATGTTACATCTCACACACCTCTCTATCAGAATGGATTGCTT